>CAJUYG010005750.1:0-13305 GCA_910591675.1 Galerucella calmariensis
AAACTGCCGCGATTTAACAGTCTGTATAGGAACAAACTTACACATTGGATGTCAACGATCGGTCTGACAGCGCCCAGACTGGTATAGATTGGCACGCGTTTTACAAACAGTTCTACGGCTAGTGAACCGCTAGCTTTTTAACGGTTCGTATAGATGGCAAGGCGGTTTCAAGACGGTCAAATTGCCGCGTTTAAACAGTCCTTATGGAATGGGCCTTAGATTCGTATATAGGCACCTACGCTAGCTCCATCCCATGGTTGGTTTATGAACTCTTTTTTAACATGACTCCTGTGCAAGTCTGTTCTCTTTATGATCATCTTTTATATTCATCATTTTATACAATTAAAAACTAATTAGATAAAAAATTCTCAAAGCAATACCTACCTAATAATTGAAACATACTTATTTGAAGACTTGTTGCCACTAAATATTAATTACAAATCATTATAACCTAAAACTTGGTGAGCACGTGCATAAGTTTAATGATATTTCTTTACAGTTAAAAATAATAAGAATGTGTATTTTTAGATTGGTTTGAAGTAAGTTCCTAATAACTTCGTTAAAAGAAATGCGGTTGGTTTTAGGTTATTTTTGTATAAAATTTATGAATTCGTTTCAACCGTTTAACGCCCCACACGATTTATTAAGGTTCGTAAAATATTGACGTGAATTTGTGATTGAAAAAATTATTAAACCTAAATTATATAAAAGTTGTCAACTTTTTCAATATATTAAATTGGTAACTATAAAATGAAATTATACATCGTGCAATATTTTGATATTTCTGACGATATATTAGCTGCAGCCAACAATATAAGGTTTAACTTATTTCCGGACAAATCTAAACTCCATTATAAAAAAGAATATCGGCAGTTTTGTGAGTTGCGAAACAAAATACATGTTTAATGTGCAGAAGAAACGGAATTGATGGCTATTTCGCAAAATTCTCTGAGGAATATTCTTCTTTATCCTTATGGTCGAAATATTGCATGCTACGAGCGACTTTTTGTGCGTTCTGCCCCAGACGAGGAGTTTTTAATGATAAACGTGGCTTTTTTCAATTGGAATTGGAGAAGCCTGTGAAAAGATGACCAGGGAAGATGTTCACGTTTTAGAATACCTACAAGATGATTGTTACTATTCCCTAAACCCTCAAAAAACGGATCTGACACAAAACTAAATTCTCTCATCGAAGATTATTTGTATAATATAGAAAATGGAAATGTACGGTACAGCCCTGCAGCATTTATTTCTTGTCTAAAATATCTCAAAAAATAGCTGCCTATCTCTCACTTGGAAATCCTATTATGTATACTGGGTACTGCGCTAGAAAATTCACATAAGAAGATGCCACATGAAGTTTGTCAACTTGTTTATGTACAATCATTTACTGTCGAATATTTTTGATTTGTGAAGACGTTTAGCTAGTTCATCTGTGAGTGTTGTCTGTTTCATTCGATCTAAAACTATTCCTCCCAAGAAACTTGTTGGTGTTGTATTTATGTATTTTGCGCTGACATTCACTGAGACCTAAAAGATCTATTGTGCCCTCTTACTTCTACTCAGATTCTGAGAAGAGTCTCAGAAAATAGTAGTTCCCTTAGTCCTATTTCCGGAGGAATTTTAGGATGTCTGCAGGCTTCAACTTAGGTAAATGTTCCTCTTCTATCCAGTAATCTCCCAGGTGCTGAGCTCTAGGTTTCTGGAGTGCTGTGCAGTTGAAAAGTATGTGGATGGAGGTTTCTTCTTCCGTTCCACAAAATCTGCATTCTTCCTCCACTGTTTTGAGCTTTTTCAGGTGCCCATTCAGGCGACAATGTCTCGTTAGGATCCCTGTTAAAACTCTTAGCGCAGTTTTACTTTGACTTATGCATTCATTTGATCTCAACAGGTAGTAGTCTCCCAGAAGGGTATTTGATTGTATAAGCCCTACTAGATCTTTCCAATGGTCAGATCTTCTCTTTTTCTCGGCTTTACTTATTTCTTCCAATTTTACACTGGGGCTGATTCCGCAAAAGGGTTCAGGCCCCCAGAAAGGTATTTCAGTCCCCCTCTTTGCTAGTTCATCTGCTATTTCATTTCCTTCTATTCCAGTGTGTCCTGGAATCCATAGTAAGGTGACCATATTGTTCTCTCCTAGTTCATTAAGTTTGTCTAGGCATTCCCACACCATTTTGGAACTGATTACACAAGAGCTTAGTGCTTTAATGGCTGCTTGACTATCCGTCATTATGATAATCCTTTGTCTTCTGTATCCTTTATCAATATTGATAAAGGATACACTGGGTGCACTTTCTTATGGCGTGGATTTCCGCTTGAAAGATACTTTGGTTTTTTCCCAAGCTTTCAGAGTGTTTGGTTCCTGGCCCGAACACTCCTATCCCAGTACCTTCTATTGCTTTTGTGCCGTCTGTGTACCATTGAATGGCATTCTTTCCAAGTCTGGTAATGGTATTTGGATCATTCTTGTTGCTTAATTCCGTAACGAATTTCTTTGAAAAGTTATGTGTGGCATGTCCCAAGTTGTCTGATTTCTAAGAAGTGAGGAGGTGGTTTTTTTAAAGATTCCCTCTCTACTTAGTCTGTATCTTGTTCTTTCTTCAACGCTATCCACCACCATATGTAGTGGGGTGAGGTTGAGAATCACTTCCATGGCTGCCGTTGGGCATGTTTTCATTGCTCCTGTAATGCATATACAGGCTAGTCTTTGAATTTTGGAGAGGTTTTCTCTCGTCGTCAATAGTTCTACTACTCCACGCAATGGCTCAATAAGTGATGATTGGTCTCACTATGACAGTGTAATCCAGCTTAGGATTTTTGGGTTACAACCCCAGTTTCTTCCTGCCAGATTTCTGCACACAATTAGAGCCATTTTTGCCTTGTATGTAATCTCCTTTTCGTGTTTGTTCCACAGGAGTTTACTGTCTAGAGTTAAACCTAGATACTTGACTTCTTGTCTCCATTCAATTTCGTTCCCATCAAGTTTTGTGGTTTTGAGGTTGAGTTTTCTTTTCTCAGTGAAGGCTATCAAGACGGTTTTAGTGGGGTTGATGCTAAGTCACACTTGCCTACACCAGCTATTTGTTGTTGGTGTTAAAGGAAGGGTTATCCACAACAGTCAAGGCAGACAGATTCTAATTTTGTACAAAATGTGAAAATGCTACTGATTTGAAGTTGAATGTCAATTTTACAATATGGCGCTGGTTTTGACACCAAGCTCACGTATTCGACTGCAACTTCACGTGGGCTCTTCTTACGTGAAACGGAGTCTAACTAAAGTATTAAATTATGGTAACTTATGTATTGAGTAATTACGATTTTATGTAGGTATCGGTACGTTTAAGATGTTGATAATTATTGATAAAAAAGGATATTTCTCCAATTCTCCTGTATTAAGCGCCGAATGGGAGATCATCTTATTATAGCCATAAATTAAATGTTGAATGTACTATATGCGTTAATGCGTTTGATGCTGTTGTAACCTATCCAATCGCCACATTATACTATTTTATGCTGACAATCGCGCAACTGTTCAATTAATATGGCAGAATGTTAAATATTTAATAGTTGATTTTATGTTTATTACGATTTTATTAGTAGACGTTATCTGAATTTTATTGGTAAATATTTTTGAATATAAATTTATGTACATGGTAGAGTTTACCGATATTTATATTAAGTCTAGCGCCATACCGGTTGTATATTCATGTAGGCGGTTGAAATTTTTTTTTCAAAGATTACAAAACTGAATGATTAATTCTTGATTTATAAATTGCTTGAAGCGTCGTGTGTGATGAAATACCTATACATAGTATTTTTACAATTTACATTAGTTGAACTTTATTTACATGATAATTGAATATTCAATTTTTTCACATGGAACTGTAAACATTAACTTCCATCGATAGAGAAAAAGAAGAAAATTGAATTTTAAATGTATGTATAAGAACAGTGACCCATGAATGGGTGAATATTTTTGACAAAAACCCTAGTAGAAAACGGATGGCGCCATCATATAAAAAATATTACGCAGTATAATTTTTGATATGTTTTGGACACGCAAAAGTTTTTTAGTTTTTTTTTCAATATAATGTAAAAATTACTGGGAAATATGAATAGTATCTATAGAAAGACGTAAGTAATTAAAATACGAACAAAATGAGGGGAAAATAAGTAATTTTTTCGCAAACTCATATTTGTCATTTTCCAATTTCAAGAGCTGAAGCTGAGCTGAGCTGCCGAGGCTTAGATAGTTGCTTTCACCAAAAAGAGAGGTATAAGACCTGAGGGTCTAAATCTTGATGGAGTACCACTGCCGGTGGTTGAACAGGTGAAGTATCTAGGAGTGATCCTTGATAAATCACTGACATGGAAGGCTCATCTTGATAGTCGCCTAAGCAAGGTGACAAACACGTATTGGGCCTGTAGGAGAGCCATTGGTCCGAGGTGGTGACTGACCCCCAAAACAATCATATGGTTCTATAGAGTGATTATGCTGCCTATGCTCACATATGCGGCTCTGTTCTGGTGGCCGAGGGTAACCTTGGTCACGGCTAGATCGCAACTGGCACGCATTCAAAGGGTGGTCAGTACACTGTTGCGATGGAAGTGATTCTTGGTCTTCGGCCTCTCCACCATGTGATCGAGGCTGAGGCGGGGAGGGCTTTCCTGCGCTTGAATCGGCTGGGATACGTGCGAAGAGGGGAAGAGTGCAGGCACGTCAAGAAGCTCCGGCTCCTGAAAGATATTCCAGTTCTGGCTCGAGCGGCTAATTAATGCTGCGTAAGTACTACTTCGCTACAGGGCCATGATCCGGGATAGAGAGTCCTGGGAAAAAGAGAGGAATACACAGCCTAATGGGACCGTCTGGTACACAGATGGCTCATGCTCCGGTAATAAAGCAGGGGCTGAAATTTACTCCAGGAACCCAAGAACACAAGTTTATGTACCTGATGGTGTATCTGCATACCTGGCCGAGATTTATGCTATCTTGGAATGTGCGCAGATAAACCTAGACAGAGGTTATGTGGATCGACGCATAACCATATACTCCATATATACCAGCAATTCAAGACTTGCTAACGAATGTCGAGAACGACTTGCTAATCTTGCAAGGCGGAACGTGGTGCGGCTAGAATGGATTCCAGCTCACTCTGGTTTTGAAGGCAACGAGATTGTGGATGCACTGGCTGTGGAAGGGGCGGCAGCTCCTTTCTGCGGCCCGGGCCCGACCCTGGGCCTAACAAAACAAAAAATACGCAAGGAGACGAAGAAGTGGCTTAGGAATCAGCACCTCGCTCATTGGAATGCTTTGCAGTGTCTTAGACAATCCAAACTTCTACTGAAGGGATGGACTGATGGACACGCCAGGGCAGCTACTGAACTACCAAGGAGTAGGCTGAGGAAGATAGCAGGACTCCTAACAGGGCACTGCTGTATGAGGAAACACCTCCACAACTTAGGAGTAGAGGAAAGTTCCCTATGTAGGGGTTGCGGCATGACAGGCGAAACGTCAGTCCATGTTCTCTTAGAGTGTCCACACTGGGCTGTACTACGCAGGCGAATTTTCGGAGTCCCTGTTATGGCCCCTGGAGACACAATCAGACATCCATTGAAAAAGGTTGTGGCCTTTATTGAAGGGCTCGGCTTCATGGATGTCTAGGTAGCAGGAATGACACAATAATAATAATAATAAAGGTCTTTATTAACAAGTTTTTATAGTTACAAAAGACACAAAAAAAAACAATAAAATTAACAGTCGGGCGAGGTTCAAACTACCCACTTGTGACAGCGGGCGACTGTTCTACCACCTAACCCTTTAATAATAGGTCGATGCTCGCATCTTATATACAATAAAAAAAAGTATACTGGAGGAAATAATCAATAAAAGGAACAATGAGGTGAATTAATAACCTGTGGAACTAAAAATAAATAAACAATAAAAAAAAAGATTAATTATTAGGATTATCAGTTAAAAATGTATGTAGTTTCAACTTAAATGATTGCAATGATTTGGAAGCTCTAACTGTAACTGGCAAGTTATTATAAATATTTGTAATACTATAACTAAATGAACGCTTGAATAATGCATTATGATACAGCGGAGGAGTGAGTGTACCCTTAAAACGGACATTTAAATTGTGTACATCAGTTCTGAATTTCACTTTCCTGGAAAGGTAAACAGGAGTTTTATTAGAAATGAGTTTATAAAATAAGCACCCGGAATGTAATAATCTTCGTTGCTTCATTTTTAACCATCCCAATTTACCATAGAATTTACTAATGTGATCATATTTCCTCGCTCCATAAATAAACCTCACACAGCTGTTTTGCAATTTTTGTATCCTATCTTCATCAAATTTACATATATGTGAATTGTATAAAACGTCACAGTAATTGAATGTTGATAGAACTAAAGCTTCCGATAGCACTTTTCTTAATTGACTTGTTAACATATGTTTGATTTGATAAAGTAGGCGTAAATTTGTATATGCCTTTTGTAAATTTTTAGATATCTGCTTTGTGAAACGAAGATCTTGGTCTAAAATTATGCCCAGTTCCTAACTTGTTCCTCTATTTTAATAGGCTGCTTGTCAATTGAAATACTTGAATTCAGCAATTTAGAGGATACCTTTAATCGATCAATTTTTTCCCAAATAAAATTGCCGTTGACTTAATAGGGTTGAGAGCTAGGCACTGGTCTACAGAAGCTTTATTCAAATTACTGAGATCATAATTAATTGCTGCCATAGCCTGGTCAAACTCTTCTGGATAAAAAGACAGATAAACTTGAGTGTCGTCGGCATAGAAATGTTGTCTACAGGATAAGAAAATTTTGGGAAAAGTAGAAATATATAGACTGAAAAACAGAGGGCCCAAAATTGAGCCTTGTGGAACACCTTTGGAATTATATAAAAAAGAAGACAATTTTCCACCATATTCATATTCATATTCAATGGGCCCGCCAGTGGCCTCAGTGCCGGAACCTTGGCTTGAGCTGTCCAGGACAAGGCTCGCCTGCACATTTACTAGTAGTAGTAGTTTACGAAATAAGTTCTTCATATGCACTTCATATGTGCCAAGATCAGCTGGTTAAGGCCGCTAAACATGGTGCAATACAACCTGTAATCCAACCATGCGCAGTTGAGATCCAGCTGATCAATTTCTCCAATTCTATTCAATGACAATATTATTAGTTTGGTGCCTGCCTGCAAGGCACAATGGGTCTTTTCAATTTTTTTTATTGCTTTATTTTTATATAAAAAAATTTCTCCATATTTTCTAATTTTTTTTTTTGGGCTAAATTTCTATCCTAAAAAATTATAAAGAGTGCGAAGAGATCGCGCGCGTTTCGTGACATCGAAGAGTTTTCTTCGCTAGTGTTTGAATTTTGATATTTTATCTAACGTAGAAATTGATAATTGATATTTTTATTCAAATTACTCCAATATTCGTTCAATTTTTTTATTGAACTTTTTGACATTTATATTCCAATTAAAAATGCACACGGAAAACATGAGTGAGCTTGTAAGTGTCTTACCCTAATAAAAAGTAAAAAATTGAAGAACGTGTCACGGGACACACGGTAAGAACTTTAGTCGATTATCGATTATTAATCAATTGATCATTATCATTATTAATCAATCTATAATCGATTATTATTGATCGATTATCATTAAGTTGTAGTTGTAGAGTAGTAGATAAATAATTTCGTTACAAAATTCTGACTTCGGTTTTTTTCTTCAATCTATCGATTAATTTAAAATCTTTCCAGCATTTTTTTTTAGTTTAAAACGAACGTGCGTAACTGAAAGGTACATCTCCTAATCGATTATCAACAATCGATTATTATACTATTATATTATCAACCTTTGTGTAAAAATTAAACCCGAGACATCGATATATGACGGCATTACAGTTTTCTCTAGCCTATGAATCGCTGCTTCGTAAACACATAACGCAGCAACGTAACGGTCAGATTTTTTGCGCCGCGACCCCCGGTCGCTCCAACCTAACGTAGAGAACTAAAGTTCTAAAAAACATTAATCTTGCAAAAAATTATGGAAATAATAGTGAAAAATTTATCCGAATGCCCCTGGGTTCGATTCCCGGCCGAAGCATATGAATCGCTGCTTCGTAAAAGAGAGAGAGAGGCTCAAGGCACATACGCAGCAACGTAACGTAACGTAACGGTCAGATCTTTTGCGAATTACCCCCTGTCGCTTCGCTCCAACCTAACGTAAAGAACTGAAGTTCTAAAAATCTTGAAAATGTAGTGTTCTATCGAGTTCAACAAAGATTACTTTTATGTAGGAAATTTAATAAAGAATTGCATATAATAGTCTTTAGGTCTAAATACACGGTGTTTCAAAAATTGGTACAATAATAGTTTACGAGCCCCTCGTACCGCGTCACTGGCTCATTAAAATTTGATATAATCAATGCTGTTGATGTGTATTGAAGAGACAATAACCTATGAAAATTTTTAAATTTGTACTTTGAACCCCCGAGAAGATATTAAATAAATCGTGTATTTCTTCTGTACCTTTTAACAGCCTGTATCTCACAAACTAAGAAGGTTAGAGAAAAGTTGCATTTGGGTATTTTAAATATTTCTTAACGATCTATCATGCCTCTTATTTACGGTACTTATTTAAGGGACACCCTGTATGTATTAATTAATGAATTTTATACGGTTCCATCTAAAAATGAATTCGTTTTGAATTAAAATAATCCCAATATTAAACTTAATTTCAAGGGAAGTTACATAATTCTTTCATCATTTATACAGAAACCCAAGACCTCACAGTCATCCATCCACTTTAAGATGTATATCAATAGAAGTATTTTCCCTTGATATAATCAACGGGCGGTGGATAGTCGTTATACGTAAGTACCCATTCACACCCACGAAAAATAATTTAACGCTTAAAACAGGTCAAAAGAGTGAATGCTTAAAAAACGAACCCCACTTCAGACCGAGTGAATGGTGATGACATGTAAAGAGCAGACCATATGGGTGATAAAATTTCAACCTCTACGTTTTTTGTTTAGTTCTTACTACAAACCATCATTTTTCATTTCTATCACACAATTAATTCATCAAAGATTCAAAAAAAGGTGCTCTTGATTAAATTAGATACAATGCACCGTTTTCGAGAAAAATCAATTTTAGTTTTTTTGACCAACTGTTTTATTTTCTGAAAAAATGAAAATTATTAACAATAAATCGGTTATTGACATTATAACTTAACTACCTTTTGTTATGAGACAACCCTTTCTCTTTCTGTAATTATTGTGAAGATTCAAAAAGGATAAAGTTATAATGTTGTTCTCGTTGTTTGTTGCTTGCCGTGTTTTCCACGTTGTTGGCGATTTGTTATTCACAGTTGTTCCCGAGACGTCTAAATTGGATTGGTCACAAAGGTGACGCATATCGTGACGCATTATTTAGGTTTTGTTGAAGTTTTTCGTATTTTTATATATCAGGAAAGTCAGATAGTAATGAGTTCTTCAATAGCAGTTACGTCAGCTTCCTCATTTCCTTTAAAACCAGAGTAAGATGGAACCCACAGAAATTCTGTGGTTTAGCCTTTGGATTAGAGTTGGGAAAGTGTTATTTTGATTTTATGCATCTTTTCGCATTTTGTATGCATGGATTGAAGATTTTCTATAACACAAGGGCCAGTTGTATGTAACGTAGTTAACCAATTGATCAACTGAACCAGGTTCATATGTTGACCATAGTCAAATCAATCAATCGTTGTACGAAAGATGTTTGTGTTGTGATCAGTTGAACCACAGTCAAATTAATATTTTTATGTTGGCTATCCGAATCTCTAGTAACATTCGACCATTTTATCAATATTGTTGGTACTAACTTGAAAAATCGTCACAGTTTTTGTATAATGTGAAATCGTTAATCAATGACAGTAAATGATCAAAAGCGTGCTTGGCGTTAAATATCATTTTGTGTGTTCTCTGGGAAGTGAGAATATGGCAGTTACAGAAAACAAGCGTAGGTACTCCAAATTTCAGTGCATCTGAAGAATCGACGCTGATTTCTCTAGTTGCTAAGTATAAAAACGTTATAGAGTGTAAGAAAACGGATACAGAAAGTTCTCGGCATAGGACAAATTTGTGGCTTCAGTTGGCTGAAGAATTTAATTTTATCAGTTCAACTACACACCGAACAAGTGACGTGCTGTTGAATAAATATAGTAATATTAAAAAAAGAGAAATATAGTAATATTAAAAAAAAGAGTCAAGAAAAAGTATGCTGACGAAAAATGTTATGCTCAAGGCACTGGCGGTGGTCCATATAAAAAAAATTAAATTGCAGTGCCTTTTGATATTCTGAATCTATCAAAAAACTCATTTTCCGTCCACTCTTCAAAATGATTTTTTCTTGCTCGAAATATGCGAGCGTTTCTCCATAAACCAAAAACCCAGCATAAAATCTCAATAAGGAATAAAAGTCGTATACAAATAAGTAAATAAACCTTCTTCTACTTCTCTTATCATTTCTAAAAAAACCTCATCATCTGTTAACTCTTCAAAATAATCCACGTTTTCCATTGTAAACAATAAAAAATTGTGAAATTATAGTATATGACAGTCAATTATAAGAAATGTCACATCAGAATTTGACGTTTATTCCATGAACTTTAGTTAAACCACCATTTTTGGTGGTTCAGTGAATTGCATAGTTAACTCATGAGTTAACCAAAATAATTCTTGACTACGTTTCGTACAACACTCTAATAGCTGTGATCATGGGTTAACCATAGACATTAGGTTAACTGTGCTTCATACAACTGGCCCTGAGTGAGTCGGTGATTATCAATGTATCCTTATTTATGGTTAGGGAAATCTCCAGTGAGTAAAGAGCATCTAGACTGTCTCCTGTGAAAGAACTACAGATTGCTGGTAGACGCAGTCCATGCTTTACTGTGTTATAGACAACTGCTGCTACTACGCCTGTTGATGTTTTGTAAGCATCTGTATACAGAGTGGCCCAAAAGTCTGGAAACGGCCAATTATCTCGTAAACTGCTAGTCCTAATTGTACACCTATTGTGGGATACGTAGATTCCAGACTTATGTTGTATGTATTTAGGACCTTCCAGACTACATAAATGCATAAGTGTTACGTATGGTTTAACTCGTATTAAATAGGAGATTCTAATAATGACTTAAAATACAGCGTGAAGAATTTGAAAAACCAAAGTAATAATATAAGAAAAACGGAAAATCTGGCAACATTGCAAATATACAATATAGAATCTCCGTATCCTAGAATAGGTGTACCCCAAATTTTGTATAATTTGGACTAACAATTTACGAGATAATTGGCCCTTTCCAGACTTTTTTATATTGTTTTTGTGTTCATTATCTCCAGAAAGCGGTTTTGTATTAAAATGGGAGTACTGGAGTGCTTGGACAGAGTTTTTAGGGAAGTATTGTAGGTAGGAGCTTTTATTAACCAAGGTGGGTCTTTGTATGGTATGGTTAAGTGAAATTTTTAAGGTCAAAACCGATGATCCTTTAGGTTTTTCTGAATATGAATGTAGTTTGAATGAGTTGGAAAGAGTTTCATATCTTTGTTTACTTGTTTTTTTATAGAATTTGCGAAGAAGAAATGAATACTGATGAATATGTTGATCACTAGGGTATGTTTTGTATGGATTTTGAATTAGTCTGTTAGTATCCATATTGAATTCAAGTAAGATTTTTAACTTTACATGTTTTTAACAAATACCGTGATATGAGATTTATAATGTTATTAGCTATTAAGTTTCATTCAATATAATTCACGAATCTTTACGTTAAGGATGATATAGGAATTTCAGGATAGAATCAATTTATGCTGAAAATACTTGAGGACTTTCAAAATACTGATGTTTTTCCGTGTATCTAGGCATATTTTTGTATTATTTAAATAAATATAACAATAAGATTAATATTCACTTTTATAAATAATAATTGACCGTAAACAACACAGTACAGACCTGACCAGAACTGCCAGTGGGGCATTGGAAAAGGACGTAAGACACATTGCCATTACGAAAGTTACGTCTGCATCCTATTTTGAATGTTTTAATTTCTCCCGATTGGTAGGTCGCGCTTGCGCGTAATCTAAACGTCAACTAATCAAATTTTTTAAGTCAAAGATTAGGGTCAACGTTTGTAATACATTTGAACGGTTCGTTATGGTGATATTTTGATTAGGATTAATCACAGACCTGTCTTGTTTTTCCAGTTCTTCCAACGTAATGTGTTATAGTCTGTTTCTTATTGTCTGACAGCACGCGAAAAGGTCACAGATGCTAGTCAGGTTGTAAACCATAAGCGTCACCGTTCATCTAAGGAATTTATTTACTATTTAATTTTATACCCGATCTGATATATAAAGGTAATATGAATCTAAACTCGGTTAGTTAAAACAACTAACTGACCTTCATACATTTGTAGAGTATATACAGTTAAAACAATACATTATTTTTGAAATAATCTTGTAACGCAACTATTCTGACTGAATATTTCATTAATTATCTTTAGAATTTGGCGCAGGTCAATTCTTGGGACACATATTAACAAGCCATTTATCAATTGTTATTCCAGATAATTACTCTCTGATTTTCGAAATGTCGATAACAACATTCCCAAGAGACATTACAATAGGGTCCTACTAGGGATTGTCCTAATGACTACTTGGAAATTTTGCAGGTATATACGGTGAAACTTGGTCTCGCCCAAATTTGTATAATTTGTTTTGCTCAGAGTCGCTTACGTTCCATAAGTGTTGTGTTGTGAAAAATGTCTTAAAGTCTCACCCCAGTAAAGTGTAAGAGCGTGCTTAGCTTAAAAAAAAGAGGACTGTAGTGTTAAATGTGCATGATGCTGTTGTACATCAAATGCCGGTTGCTACTGTTAGAAATATAGTTTCGACATGTTCCAATATGACAGGAGTTAGTGAATCTACTATTTACAGGCTTCTAAGGGAGAGGAAAAAGTCAACTGGAAGAAAACCACTTGACCTTGATGAACATATGCAAAATACAATAAGACGAAAAGTACAAGAATTATATTTTAAAAAAGAGATCCCAACCCTCGACATAATTCTAAGAATGGTAAAGGAGGACGAGAATTTGCCTGACAAATAGGGCGAAAAACTTTGTGGAAAATATTACACAAATTAAATTTTACTTGGGAAAAACAAAGTCGCAAATCAGTGCTAATCGACAACTAGCAAATACTATGTTGGAGACGACAGTATTTACGAGATATCCGAAAATACAGACAG
>CAJUYG010005751.1:0-13298 GCA_910591675.1 Galerucella calmariensis
TCAAAGTGAGGGATAGGAAAGTCCCAAGAAACAAAAAATTCAAGTATTGACTTTTTTGAGCACTTTTTCGTAATCTGTGGAATTAAATAAGTGGATTCCATTGATAAGATGATCTAAAATTTTCATATATATTTCGATAATTTACCGAATTATTGAAATATAAATAAACGACTGAAGAAAATGAATAACAAAACTTGAAAGTATCTCGTTTCTTTTGTCGGTAGTGTGTTTATATACCCGAATTGCGATTCTAATTTTATACTCGATCCAGAATGAGAGAATCGGAGAATGGGAATAGGTCAGTGCTCCTATTACCAGCTTTGGCAGAGACGTAGACACAGATTTATATCTTCCGAGATGAAACTGTGAATCTTTCATGCTGCGCTATAAAAAATTGGATTTATTTTATATAAATTGTAACAATTTTTGATCCTTATATCTTTTAAAATAACTTCACTATAAAGGACATTTTATACAGGGTGTCCCACGACGAGTTAAAACTATCTGTATATGGCAAAATGCTTATAGTAAAATCATGAAAATTTCTACGTTTCGGTTTAAGGATGCGATCTTTTTGACTAAAATATTTTCAAAGATGGCAGACTTCCGGTTCTACCGGAAGTCGACTGCAACTTTGTTATTTTGAATAGAACACCCTGTATATTAATACATTTTTGAAATCTTCGTAAAATTCTAGTATAGTTTTGTATGAAAACTTTTTTCGAAAAATGCATACTTTTTGAGTTATTGATTTTTTTGTAAAAAATTTTGACCGTTTCAGACCCTTGTATATCCTTTTTTTACGGGGATACCCTTAAAGATATGAAAATGGTTTCTGTTCGGTTGCTTTAAGCAAGGTCAGACATATTTGAATCTATGTTGAAAAATCCTTCATTTTTTACAGGGTGTGTATAAAAAGTGTTCAAAGTTTACCTTCATGAAGATCAAATTTCTTAATTTTTTCAAATTGAACCATCCGGTGTTTTTTAATTCAATGTACGAGCACTAAGAAATAAAAAAGGTTATGTAAATTTGCTTTTAATACATGGTAAATATGGCAAAGTTGTTACAGGAACATAAATATGTGCTTTATTTGCAGTAACATATCCTGCATCTCTAAAAATTTGCAGAAAACATTCAATATCTGGATAACGGTAAGGTTTAGGTATAGGAAAGTATACAAGAATTTACCTTTTTCTTACCCCTGAATGCATCAAAATAGAAAAAACCGGGTGGTTCTATTTAAAAAAATAAAGAAATTTTATATTTATGAAGTTAAACTTTGAACACTTTCTATACACACCCTGTATAAAATAAAAAAATTTCCAACATAGATTCAAATAGGTCTGACCTTGATTAAAGCAACCAAACAGAAACCATTTTTATATATTTAAGGGTATCCTCTTAAAAAAATAATTTGTAAGGGTCTGCAACCGTGAAATTTTTTACAAAAAAATTAATAACTCAAAAAATATGCATTTTTCGAAAAAAGTTTTTAAACAAAAGTATACTAAAATTTTACGTGGATTTTAAAAATGTATCAATATACAGGGTGTTCTATTCAAAATAACAAAGTTACAGTCGACTTCCGGTAGAACCGGAAGTCTGCCATCTTTGAAAATATTCAAGTTGAAAAGATCGTATCCAAACACCGAAACGTAGAAATTTTCATGATTTTACCATAGGTATTTTGCCATATACAGATAGTTTTAACTCGTCTTGGGACATTCTATATAATAATCGGTTTTATAAAAAAATCCAATTATTTATTACGTGATGTAACTTGCATCATCAACGAATTATTCTTATAACCTTTCATTAAAAAAAATAATTCTCTAAGCACAGCAAATAATTAAATATATTGACATTTATTTATCGATTATCACATTAAGGTCACTATTGGACACTTGAAACAACAAAAATTATCGTTTCTAATTCGGTTTTTTTAATGAAAAAATCAATTTTCGTACAACCCTATCCAAAGTAGGCTTTCACTTAAAAAAATCCAGCTAGAAAGTTGAGATTTTCCGCGATCTCCAATATTTTAACATAGCACATATTTAATATATCGTAGAAACAATTTTGAGAGTAACTCGAGTAGAGAGCTCTTTGCTATTTACCAAGTGGCGTTTTTATGGTGTATAGCACATTTTGCTTAATTAAAATTATTGTCAAATTTTTCTTTCTTTCCCAATTGCCTATTTTTGCTCCTAATAAATCTGAGGAGGAACTACTACAATAGGGTACAAGAATAAAATTTGCTATTGGTGGGAATTGACGCTTTATCAGGTCTCCTAACACCTTGCATGCTTATTTTTTCAAAAACATATAAACTTTACTTTTAAAACGACTTTAAAAATCATAAAATTTGAAAGTCCGCCAAAACGCGCTTTACGTCATAAAGATGGCTGCCCCATGGTGTGACGTCATTTGTTTACGTTCTTATTCGTGTATCACGCTCTGAGTTCTTGTGACCTAATTTGTTTCTGAAAGCTTTAAAAATGGATAAAGCCGAAAAAAAACTTTGTATTCCAAGTATTGCATTGTGCCAGAGTGTAAATCAACGTCTATTAAAACTCCAGACAAAATATTTGTTACTTTACCTGGTTGCGCAAGCAAAAATACACTTTTGAGAAGGGCATTACTTTTGTTTGTGAATACCATTTTAATGTAAGTACCTACTTCTATCCTGGTAATTTTTATTCTTAAATATTTTGAGGTTATGTACCTATATGTCTAGGAATCAACCATAAAAACATCCTTTTCTTACGACCACACATCGAAATATGGTTGGTATATATTATATAAATAAAAAATAGTTTAAATCGTACTTACGATAATGCTTCAAGTCCTCTTATTTCCTCTGCATTGAAGCAGCTGTTTGACTTCATAAATTTAAGCAGCATAAACGAGTCAACTTTGGGCAAGTTATCAGTTTGTGCTTTTACAAAACCTTCGCTAGCCATATCTTTACTCACAAAATATGAAAGAATCGTCACTGAACAACTGATCTAGTAAATAAAATATATTCTTCCAAAAGTTTTGAAATATATTCGGAAATATCGAATATTTATGACCACTTTCCACTTTACGTTGACTTTTAGAAATAAAAAAAGCACACACAAACACGTAATGGTCTCAAACAAACATATAAATGATATTTTTACGTCGATAAGCAATTAATAGTTGATTAAAATACAATATAAACACACAACCTTATGCAATACCGACCATATTGACATAAGTAAACACAAGAGATATGACATCACACGTATCATCGGTAGCGTTCGGAAATCCTCGAATTGTGTTCGGAAAGTGCATTGAAATTTGAATTTTATTTTAAAATTTGGGAGTAATTTCCAATGGAAACTGGTTTATTTCCTATTATTAGTAATTTTTGATATCATATTTACTATTATAAATTAATATCCAAGCAAAATATGAAATATGCGTGTACACTATTCAAGGTAGTACTTCACTCGGTTCCCTACCTAGTAATGCGTTCTACAGACAATACGTGGGCGTACTGTTGAGAATCACTTGTATTTATTTCTTTCCGTTGAACTGGACATAATTCTATGTTATGGCTGAAGGTACACATTGTATATTTTTTTATTAGCAATGATTCAAATCAAACAATAAACGCAGGCATCTCTAACTACTGCAAATTAGGTACAATTATGCAATCGCGATGTGTTATGCATGAAGGGTTATAAATTCAGGCAACCTAATTTGTGTAATACATGATGTAGCTCTATTTATAGAATCGAGTACACCAAGAAAACAAAGAATTTTTTAATAAAACTGCAATTTAAAAAATAAATCTGATTGTTGGGTGTAAGAAAATACATCTGACAACAGTGGAAGCTTTGAAACATTCTTATTTTGAGTGAAAATGTATAGTTGGGAAGTAGGAAGATATTAGTAGTACGTGGTATAGTATGTTCATACTATTAGTATACACTAAAACCATCTTGATAGCCTTCACTAAGAAAAGAAACCTCAACCTATAAAAACCATAAAACTTGATGGGAACGAGAAAGTAAAGTAAAGTAAAGCCGAGAAAAAGAAAAGATGTGACCATTGAAAAGATCTAGTAGGGCTTATACAATCCAAAAATTCTTCTCTGTGACTGCAACCTGTTGAGTTCAAATGAATGCATAAGTCAAAGTAAAACTGCGCTAAGAGTTTCAACAGGGATCCTAACGGGACATTGTCGCCTGAATGGGCACCTGAAAAAGCTCAAAAAAGTGGAGGAAGAAGAATGCAGATTTTGTGGCATAGAAGAAGAAACCTCCATCCACATACTTTCCAACTGAGTGAAAATGTGTAGTTGGGAAGTAGGAAGATGTTAGTGGTACGTGGTATAGTATGTGCATACTATTAGTGACGTGACTGAAGTAGCCATAAATAAAAAATGAACAAATATTTCATAATCAGTTTGCAGGTGTCTTTATTAAGAGAGATCTGGTTAGAAAGTATGAACAGACTATACGACAAAGTATAAAAGTAACCCAACGTTGCCAACGTTATCGTAAAAATAAAAACTAAATGAAATTTTGGAATGTATTTTTAGATATGATATCGAATAAATACAGTCAAGTTGAAACTTACAGAACCACTTAAACTTTTAACGACTTTTAAATAGATTTTACTTGAGTCTGACAAAACACATGCACCATATGGTGAGTTTCTGTTGAATTTACATAATAAATTATATTGGGTGTTTATATTTTCTCAATTCAAAAGCATTTTTTGTATATATAATTTTATAATATAATATACATGGTAAACAAATTTTTCTTTCTTATCATTCTGTATTGATTATTATTTTGTTTGTTTTAATATCAAGATCGTATCAATATTATGGTTTAAAACAACTTTTTATAAGTCTGCAAATTAAATCTCGAATTTCTAAACAATTTCTATTTCGGATACGTGACCTTGAAGAGGAAAATGCGAACAGAAAGGTTATGCTGTTAAAATCTATATTTATTAGAACTGTAGATGGAATCTATTTTTGGGGTACACTCTCAAAGTCAATGTGAAGAAATTTGTGATCCCATTGATGGGAAACCTCGGTACCGAAACGTTGAAATAAGAATGAGCTTCAATTAGGCAATTTTTGACTGTACCATATTTTTTTCCGTAAGCCACTGTTTAAACGCGAGCTTGTGTACCAAACCAAAGTTTCTAGAGTATCAAAAGGTCAACAAGTAACTTACCCTGAGATTAAGTCATTAATAGAAAAAAAGCAGTTTGGCGAATATTTTTTTAAACTTTTTCTAATGGTTTTTTTTGGTTGATGAATTTGACTTCATCGTAAACGAGATCACAAATTACTATTGGGTGTGGCTAATTTGGTTTCAAAGCCTGGTATAAACTTAAATAGATGTTAAAATACATAAACGTTAACCTTGGACTTCGAGTTCGCTTCCTTAAAAAAATTCTAGGTTAGTTTGAAATAGTATATTACACATCGAGGTGGGAAGAGTTTCATTATGAATTTTCATGACCAAAAAAGGTAGAACGTGTCGCGGGACACACGGTAGAAACTTTAGTTCCTTTCAAGCAAAAATTTGACGTTATAGATAAACAATTTGCATATTCCTCGGTGGTCGAGTAGTAAGCAAACCAGACTCTCACGCGGTAGACCCGGGTTCGATTCCCCGTGAAGAAGGTTTTTTTTATTGTTAATTTTATTTTTAAATAATTATTCTGCTTGATATTAATAACGACAACAGGTAGACTTTTGAAATATTTGGCAGAATATTAATTATTATAGATAATGGTACGGTACTCTTCATGAGGGAGTCCGACTGGCAACATCTACTTATAACAGCATCGTATATTTAAAAAGGGAAACCGTAGCATTATACAAATTGGACATTCAAGAACTGTACGTTTACCACAAAAAAATTAGTGGAAACATAAAATTGTATTGTTAAATTTTCAATTTGAAGTTATATTACAGTTTAAAAAAATTCTTATTTCCTAGATTTTTTCTTAAGTGGGTCGTAGAAAAAATATGCTGTTCGACTCGTGTGGATTGTCCATATCGCACTTGAACGATTGAGCACTCCGTCTACGGCGTCGTGTTCAAACTTTGTCCTCGTGCGATATGGCCATCACATCCACACTAGTTGCACAAACTACTATTTCTATCAAAATATACCCTTTTACATTTAAAAACAACCTGCCAAATGTCAAATCAATTTATCCATCCATTTTAAAGTTATCGAATTAAAACATTCAAGTTTTCAAAATTTCTACACCCTGTATTTCGAAAAGTAAATGTGCTAGATCCCTTAATCCTCATATCATTTTGTCCAATTTTACGAGAGGAATCTACATGCAAACGTTGTAATTACCCTTAACGTTCGAGATGCTTATACCATTTTTTGCGCGATCGTATTGAAATAAATTCCGAATAAAATAATTTAAATTTCTTCGAAATGAACGAAATGTCAAAAGTGACATTTAAACTTCTCGATCAGTTTAAAATATATTTTGCATTTTGGTGAAATTGTTTTTATGCTATTTATTACTTTTCGACGTCTGAGCGGTAAGAAAATGACTTACCGACGTGTTAAACTTAGAAACTAGTAAACACAACCTACCGTCCTGACAACCGATGCTGTAAATAAACAAAAAAGATCAATCGCTCAAAAAAAAATTATGGAAATAATAGTAAAAATTTATCCGAACAAATTCAAGTAGATCACCAGCACTGCGAATACCAGCTTTGCATAGAAATTTAATATAGCATCGGTGGTTCAGTGGTAAAATGCTCGCCTTCCACGCGGGCGGCCCGGGTTCGATTCCCGGCCGAAGCATATGAATCGCTGCTTCGTAAACGAGAGTGAGACTCAGGAGAGAGCACACGCACGCAAGCAAGGCACATAACGAAACAACGTAACACAACGTAACGTAACGGTCAGATATTTTGCGTCGCGACCCCCGGTCGCTCAAACATAACCTGACGTAAAGAACTAAAGTTCCAAAATTAATGATAATACCTTTTTTTTTCCAAATTCATGAAAATTTTGGTAGTTTACATTTGTGATTGCTCTGAATCCAGTGGTGTAGTTATATTTGAGAAAATAAAATGCCTAATGTACTTTTGTCTTTTTTGGCAAAGAAAAATTTAAAACATAGGGCCTTGAAAATAGTAATTAAGATATGAATCTTTGTGCCAAAATACTGTTTTTAATACTGAATCTAAAAAAAAAAATCAACATCGGTTGAGAAATGCGTATTTTACAGAGGGGTGCTTCCAAACAAAATGGGTCACACTGTATATGGTTGTGAATAAAGTATTTTTAATCTACAGACAATTTTTTTTTCAGGAATTTTTTAATAACGGATACAAAAAAGAAAAGAAAATACAGAAAAAGTGTCTAATTAAATGCAATATAGCTTTATTTGAAAGCGGTATCAAAGTAAATAAATAATTATGTTATTATTATTATTATTATAATGTGCAATAGTTAAAAACCGTAACAGCGAAGTGGTGATTAATTTTAATGATATATCAGTAACGAATTATTATTATAGTTGAAAAAGAAAATTGGTGTTTCATTAACCTAATTTTAATATAAAGTAGTATATACAAAAATATTTATATATTCTATACTCCGTGTCAATAAATAAATAAAAATTTTAAATTGAATATTGGTCACAAAAAATATTCTGAAATAGTTATATAAGCAGATATTACGTAAAAAATGTACAACCTTTGTTTTTTAAATAACATTTGACATTTATTTGTCATTTAGATTGTTTTTAATAATTAATTTTTAATTTGTTTTATCTAAATTGTTATTATTCTAAAAATAACAAGTGGGTTAACGGGACATGCAAACATTTTCGAATGAAATCCAATAAAAAATACACTGGCCGACAAAATGTTCAAACAAAAATGTTTGTAATTAAATTTTTAAATAATATCAAACAAATAAAAAGTACAATTTTAGCTAAGACAGTTTTCATTGGCAACGAGCTCAAATGCACTGTTATATAATTTTTTTTATAAGTCCGACCCTGTACATTATTTTTGCTTCCAAATTAACAGTCATGTTAGGTTATTAGCCCTCCAAAAAGAAAATGAATCGCCCAAAAAACAAAAAAAATATTTTCAATGAAAAAATTTACTCCTTTATTTCGGCCCACATTGTAGATCTCAATTTTTTTCTCAATATATGCTAGTGGTGGTATCTTCAGTTTTGAATTGAAACTTGCACACAAAAAGTGGATTTTTTTGTTGGGCAGTGTGTAATAAAATGCATTAATTGTTGATGTTTCTTAATTTCAAGAGATTATAAAAGAAAAATTAGAAATCTTCAATATGTTACGCTGAATTATTATTATAAGTACTTTATAAATATTTATTAACTAATTTTATTCAAAACTTTTGACGATTTTAAATTTTTTAGATAATAGAAAATTTTTTCAAGACTTTAGAAATTTTTTATAAATATTTTTGGAATGTAAAGGTTCTAATTAGGGGTTTACTAAAAATAAAAATTTGGGAAAAGAGTTGTTGGTTCCAATTTTGGTATTTCGAAAATTCAAAAAATCCATGCTTCAACTCAAAAAATCGTATAGACCATAATAGTTGGTGTATCAAGCTGAAATTTGAAATAAATACTCTCAGATAATGTACAGATATGAAAAAAAATCTACGAGAATGTATCTATAATATTTTGTATACGGGGGTAACCGAAAGTTAAGAGTCAAGATTTTCGAAAAAAAAACTTTTCAGCCTAAAACTAGAATTTTTAGAATCATTTTTGGAATCTACGAGATCGAATTAGTAGGTTTCCATTTATAAAAATATCGAAAATCACTTATTTCCGATTTTTGAATTTTGAAAATTAAAGTTTAATTAAAATTTAAATCAAAAAATCCTAGAGGCCATAATTATGGGTATATCAAGCTGAAATTTAAAATAAATATTCTTAATTAAGGTACGAATATGAAAAAAAATCGGCAAAGATATATCTATAATATTTTGTATGCAGGGGTACCCGAAAGTGGAGAAAAAAGAAACTTTTCAACCTTAAACTTCTTGACAACTATATCATTTATTGAATATTTACTTACAATTCTTTGAAGATGGCAACGACTGAGATAAAATATTATTAATATAAAAATAATTAATAACAAGAACAATAAAATCTTCTTTAATTACATGAATAAATATGGCGATACGAAGACAAGAGGTCGTTGAATAAACAGTATAATATTTCTAGCAAATGACCTTCGTATCGTTTATCTTAAATATTTAAATAATTCAATTGGATTGTAGCAATTGCCAACGACATATAAAACATTTATAGATATTTATACCAATAAATCATAACAAACTAATCAAAATATATAATTTAGGAGTATCAAAAATATAGAGGTCGGTTATATACATAGAATTAAACGGAAGACTGCAAGTGAAAAATCTTTATGGAAATTTGCAAAAAAAAAATTAAAAACTCGATAGTGCTCTTATTGTAAAATTAAAGTAATTGTATTATGCAAAAAATTATACAGGAAGTTTTCAAATGACACTTACAACGTTTGCATGTGGATTCTTCTCGTAAAATTGGGCACAATGATATTATAAGGATTAAGGAGTTCAGCACATTTACTTTTCGAAAGAAAGGGTGCTGAAGTTTTGAAAAATTAAATGTTTTAACTCGATATCTTTAAAATGGATGGATAAATTGTTTGACATTTGGCAGGTTGTTTTTAAATGTAAAAGGGTATATTTTGATGGAAAAATATTTTTCAATTTTTGATCAAGTGGTGTAGATTTGGAAGAATATGTTACTTTTCCTCTCCCATTTTTTACGCCACTGACTTTTGAAGCGATTTTTATTCAATTTTGTATTCCCCAATTATTTTCACGTGAAAAACGAATAACCTTTACATATCAAAGAATTTGTAGTTTTCAAGATATTTAATGATTTCATGAACAAATATTTTCAAAAATCTTCTCCGAATGTTTTAGATGCATTGCTGTTTCATAAATTAGTTCCTGTTATATATTCCAACCATGGGTCGTAGAAAAAATATGCTGCTCGACTCGTGTGGATTGTCCATATCGCACTTGAACGATTGAGCACTCCGTCTACGGCGTGCTACGCTGCTTCGTAAACGAGAGAGAGACTAAGGAGGCACAAGCACGCAAAAAAAAGCAAGGTACATAACGAAGCAATGTAACATAACGTAGCGTAACGTAACGCGTAACGGTCAGATCTTTTGCGTCGCGACCCCTGGTCGCTCAAACATAACCTGGCGTAAAGAACTAAAGTTCCAAAAAAAAAATTAATAGCTCGTTCCGTGATTCTCAAAAACGTGATTTTAAAAGTACCGAGAAAAAAAAGCTAACCGTAGGTGACGATAGATTTATAATAATTATAACGTTTCGTTTTGTACAGAAATGTCAATAATATTTCGCTTGATTTGCTTTGGTGCTGTTACTTTCAAATTACGCAATGTCACTTTACATAAATCTTGTAATAATCGTTATAAATTTCAAATATAACAAAGGATTTTTCTAGTGGGATGTTTACATCTTTAATTAAAATATTTGAAGGTATTCATTTTCTATATCTTTACAAGGAACGTCTACCAAAGGTGGGCAAATGCAGCTCTTCGTTTAGTAATGTGTCGCTCCCACTAAACTTTAAGTCATATAATAAATACACAGTGACCAGGGGTGCTATTCTCGAAGTCATACGCAACAATACGTATACGCAGCGTATACGAACTTTTACGTATGGAAATAATCGTATACTAAGACTCATGTGCATTCTTGAACACTATACGACTTCTTCATTCGTCTACGTAATTTTTGGTCGGATGAAAACTTGACAACACTGTGCTAAAACTGCCAATGTGTCAATTTTTTCATGGTTTACAACATGTTTACAATGTAATAATAATAAAAAAAATTTTTATATACGAAAAAACCGCGAAAACGTTCTGACTTGTACCTATCTTTTAGTTGCCTGTTGAAAATAACACACGGAAAATTAGATTTAACTGAATTCATAGAAATATTATCAAATGGAGAAAACAAAGGGAAACATAACATCCGATCAGCGTAAGGAGTCGGTGGATTTTATTAAAAGTCATCCACAACTCAACTCAACTCAACTCAACTCAACTCAACTGAGATATTTCTTATTCACATAAAATGGACTTGTCCATCCACCCACATCAAACAAAGAACAAATCAATTTGAAATTTCATTTCAAAATTTACACAATCATAGCAAAAAATAGAGGTTAATCCCTTCTTTTTGATCATTAGATGCCATATGCGCATGCCTCTTATGAAAACTCGCATTCGCATAGAAGATTCGTATGCCTAGTACCCATACGTGTGAATTCCTACGACTGGCGGATGCTTTATTTCGTATACTACGATTCGAGAATACCTACAACTACAAGTCATACGCAAATTATCGATGACCATCAAATTTCGTATACGCAATTGACTCGAGAATAGCACCCCAGTTGTTGAAATGTCGTTGAAATAGGGCTAGTACAAGTCAATACGTGTGCAGTGCTCTTGCATATACCTTTCAAAAAGAGAAAAAATTGTTTGAAAATTATGTACCAGCTGTAAAATGGAAATGACTTTAACGTCGCCAACAGTGGCGGTTCGTGAAATTTTTAAGAGAGGAGGCTGGACAAAAAAATATACTCTACTCAGCCAGTTAATTTAACTTTTGCGCAGCGACCGTACCAGCAGTGAATTTATGTTGTAAAATTTGAAAAATAACATCTGTTTGTTCAAATATTAATTTAAAAGTAACAAGAAAAAACAAAACAAATTATTCCCGATAATCTTCTAAAACGGACGAACCTACGCTCGTATTCTGTTGTTCGTTTTGGTTCGTACATCACCGCAACAGCTAGAAGCTATCCCAGAGGCTAGCCTACCGGGAGTGTTGCCATTTCCGCTCTTTTTTACGGTATTAGCAATGGGCCTTTTCAGTATTTTTTTTATTGGTTTAAATTGAAGTATTAAAAAATGTCTCCTTAATTTTTTATTTTTTTTTGGAGCTTGATTTCTATCCTAAAAAAATTATCAAAGTTGCGGAAAACAAGCGCGCGGTTTGAACGTGACGTCAATGAGCCTACGACCTTGAAAACGACAGTCCGTTATTTCCATAGGATTTGTAAAGTTTGCTTACCTGGTTTTTGATTTTGACATCTCATGTAACCTCGAAATTGATATTCTCTCTTATTTTGTATTATTTGTTTTTGTTGAAATAACAATATAAATTGCCCAAGCAAAATATTCATTTACGATCCTCGAGATGAATATCGTGGTTCGAAAAAGCAAAAGCTCGAAAGAAGTTGACCAAAACGAGGATGTTTTGGCCTCGACCGTAGCCGTAGCAGCAATTGGCTAGCCATTCTCACAAATACTACCAACATAACTCCAGACCTTATGACGTCACTTGCCCCAAGGTCAAACGCGTGTTCAAATTACCCTATTATTTGTTCAACTTTTTATTCAGCTCTGTGACATTTATATTCGAAACTAAGCTGCACAGAGTGAAACATTATCAGTAAACTTTCAAATGAAATATTTGTTTTGAGATTCAAGCATTTACTGAAAAGGCCCATTGGACTGGTAAAAAAAAGGACAACTGTGTAGAGCAGCACGTGTTTCGAGAGAGATGTTTGTGGTATCTAGCCTCAGGGCACTGTCAGATTCTAGAATTATTAGTGAAAACAGGGAATTAATTGTGGAATTGGAAAATTTTAGATAAACGGGAAATAAAAACAAAATATTTCTGGTGCTATTTGCTGGATAAATTGTTGAGGAGGTTGAGCCTCCTTAACCTCCTTCGAGGGGCCGCCACTGGTCGCCAACTGCGATCTTAACGAGAACGTTAGGTTTATAATTCCTCCTGTATTGCTAGTGGCAGTCTGATACTGATACCTATTGTTGTATAAACCCCAACTGCACTATATGAGTCATTCATTTACTTCCGTCCAAATATATGTACAGACAATCAATATTTAATTACTTTTGTAAAAAAAACAAAAATGAAAATGTTAATTGATACAATGTAAGAAGCCTGTTAAAAACGTATTTAAATTCGATGGGGGGGTAATTGAAGACTGGTAAAAGATATCGAAATTATTGATTTTATACAATGTTTCCCCCCACTTATTTATTATCAATTTAAGCAAGAAAAGTTATTCTTCATAAAAAGTTCTGCATTATCTAAAACAATTTATCCAAATTCATTAAAAACAACAAATCCAAATCTTCAA
>CAJUYG010005752.1:0-13295 GCA_910591675.1 Galerucella calmariensis
TTATCAATAGAAATAAATGTTTTGTTAGATGTTTTAATCGGAGTACTTTTACATTCTGGAACCGCACAATATTTATAGCTTTTTTACTCTGGTTCTGGTCCATTGTGTCGAATAGCTTGAATAATTTCTAAACGTTCTTACTTCACAAACATAACACTGTTTAGAGCTTGCTAAAACGTATAATAAATAATAAGCATATAAGCTAGCAAAATACTGAGCTAAGTAGTCATCTAACCTCTAACCGAATGTGTAAATGAGCCATTCAAAGGGATAATATGATTAATAAGAAGCAATTTTCCGGTATTTTGCATCCTCAAGCAAAAAAAATGGTACTCAATGTGATATATTATTTCGAGAATAAATGAAAAAGTGGAAATTCGTCAACCAGTGTGCGGAAAGCATCAACCATCATTATTTTATCCGGGTATATTTTGGTCTCTGTGTCTTCTGATTTGATACATATGGTTAGTGACCTTTGAACCAGCACGATAAGAGCGCTTTTGACTATATCTACTTTTTATCTACATTTTAATCGACAATTTCATGAAAAAGCCAGATAAAAGATTCCTTTTTTTGCTCTGAAGCGTAAAGTAACAATCCTCGGCATTTAGTCATTTTACGCCCTACTATAGGAAAAATCCCTTTCGGAGTGGAGAATTTTCAGTCCAATATAATTTGAATGTGCTTATGGATAGAATGAAAAGTGAGTGCAAAAACTAAAATCCGGCTAAGTACTGAAAAAAGTATGAAACAGGAAAATCTTCACTAGTAATACCATCTAGAGGTCAAATTATTTTCGGACATTTTTTCGAGCTCATGAATATTTTGAAAATGTTCCCAAAGTCGAATGCAGAGCAAGTCCATCAATAATCAGTTAGTTTTTTTTTTAAATTCCGGAAGAAAAGGGAACTCTTCAATTCCATCTATTTTAATGAGCCGAATCTCAATCACATTGAAAAAGATCTTTACTTTCTTTTTTGATTATAAAAAGAATATACTGAAATGATGAAAATATACATTTTCAAATACCTTATTGTTTCCAAACATCAAAGGCTGTCTTTGTGTCTTTTTAATACTTGACCTATATAATATTTATATAGATTCCGCTCAGTTGTCATATTGTGCTTGTATTCAATGGAAACAATAATTATTTTTTACACTTTCCTATATTAAAAACAACATTTTGATACTGTAAGTAACAATTACCAAGAAGGCACTTGACGACGGGCTGCAAATCAACTTACCACCCAATAATTTATGCGATAATATAAAATGGGAATTTTATTTATACTTTATTATTATAGCTTATTTAGCTTCATACTTCTACCTTGATTTTTCTGGCAGCATCGGCAGACAAGCAATATTTCTTAATTCTCTCCTATATTCATTTGGCTATTTGTAAATCAATAATAGGGTACAAGCTTGAATTTTGTTATTGGTGGGAATTGACGCTTTATCAGGTCTCCTAACACCTTACATGCCTATTTTTGATAGTTTGAAAGTCCGCTAAAACGCGCTTTACGTCAGAAAGATGGCACCATGGTGTGACATCATTTGTTTACGTTCTTATTCGTGTATTACGCTCTGAGTTCTTGTGACCTAATTTGTTACTGAAAGCTTTAAAAATGGATAAAGCCGAAAAAAAACTCTGTATTCCAAGTATTGCATTGTTCCAGTGTGTAAATCAACGTCTATTAACACTCCAGACAAAATATTTGTTACTTTACCTGGTGGCGCCAGCAAAAATACACTTAAGAGAAGGGCATTACTTTTGTTTGTGAAGACCATTTTAATGTAAGTACCTACTTCTATGCTGGTAATTTTTATTCTTAAATAGTTTGAGGTTATGTACCTATATGTCTAGGAATCAACCATAAAATCATCAATTTCTTACGACCACACATCGAAATATGGTTGGTATATATTATATAAGTAAAACATAATTTAAATCGTACTTACGTTAATGGTTTAACTCCTCTTATCTCCTCTGCATTAAAGCAGCTGTTTGTACTTTATAAATTCAAGCAGCATAAATGAGTCTACTTTGAGCAAGTTATCAGTTTGTGCTTTTACGAAACCTTCGCTAGCCATATCTTTACTCACAAAATATGAAAGAATCTTCACTGAACACTGAACTAGTAAATAAAATATATTCTTCCAAAAGTTTCAAAATATCCTCGGAAACATCGAATATTTATGTCCACTTTCCACTTTACGTTGACTTTTAGAAATAAAAAACAGCACACACAAACACGTAATGGTCTCAAACAAACATACAAATGATATTTTTACGTCGATGAAGCAATTAATAGTTGATTAGTACAATATAAACACACAACTACACATAACCTAATTGACATAAGTAGACACAAGAGATATGACATCACACGTATCATCGGTAGCGTTCAGAAATCCTCGGGTTGTGGTCGGAAAGTGCATTGAAATTTGAATTTTATTTTAAAATTTGGGAGTAATTTCCAATGGAAACTGGTTTATTTCCTATTATTAGTAATTTTTGATATCATATTCACTATTATAAATTAATATCCAAGCAAAATATGAAATATGCGTGTACACTATTACAATTTCTAACATATTTTGATAATAATTATCTGTCAGCTTGAAGTTGTTGATAAAATAGCCATGCTATATAAATCGATTAAAGTATTAGGCCAAGCAATAGGTAAATTTGTATGACAGAAATCCTAGTATAAAACGGACTGTCCCATCTAGTAAAAGACATTATTTAGTATGAGCCTGATATATTTTCGTCTCACAAATTTAATGTTGCTCACGGAATTTCTTATCAATTAAATTACCAACTTAGACCTAGAACCTATATAGGTATATTTAATTATACAAAGGATGTTGTGGTACATTACTCCAAAAAGGTTGAGAACTGCTGATCTATAGTATATCCGATATGACAAAATTTAAACTTATTTTCACTATCTTAAAAAACACAAAGGAAATGATTCTTTATTAGCGAAGAAGAAAATATTTTTCATTGTATTTCAATTTTAAGAAAGTTTCACTGGTCTCGTCCAGGAAATGAAATAAAAGGAAAATTGTGAAAGAATGTCCTAAATCCTGTGGCGGAAAAAGAAAAAGCGAAGCGATTTATTCTCTAATAAAGTGGCGAGACCGTATGGCCTTCCGAATTACTCAAAGAAGATTGACAAAATTGAAGTAGTCGCTGCTGATTCTAACCGCATAACCACACTGTATCCTGAAGCAGAAATATTTCAGTGGGAAGAAGTGGTTAAATGGAATTTCAATGAAAATACTTCAAGTTTTTCATTTGAACTAAATACAATTTTATGTTCACACATAAATAATAATGTATTGAAACATTTTAAAAGTAGATACGTGATCTCGTACACCAAACCGCTGCCTAGGGTAACTCACGGTTAAGAAGCAACTCGAAGGTAGCACACACATACCTAGATGAGCCCGTCCCACCCAGGATGTTCCTCTCTAAGCGAGGTACATCTCCGGGGAGGACTTCCACCACTTCCCCCCATCTTATCCGATGGGTCTCATTATCGTAGTTCGCGTTTCGGCGTACAGCTAGTCCCTAGCTGAAAGGGCTAGCAGCTGGGGGCGAGCCGTCTTCTCTTTGGCCGTGTAACCTCGGTGGTTTTTTCTTCGGTGGTCTTCCGTTGTGTGTGTGTGTCATCCGTTGTTTGTGTTTGCGCTACCTCTACAAAGTGCGTCCTCAGCCGGCAATTTCGGCTGAAAACACCCTTATAGAGTGTCTTCTTTTCTTCCGATCTCTTACAAGCGACTTTAAGCCATTAGCTGAGCTAATAGCTTTGTCACCTGTTCGAGGATCTGTTGTTTTGTTGTTGTCGTCGTTGTTTTCTTGTTAGCTGCGGCTTGGGCGTAGCTGACTCCTGTCTTCTTTACTACTGTTGTCCTTGCCTTCTGGTTGTTTGGGGCTTTTGGGCATCCTTTGTAGTTTGCCGGGTGTTCTCCCTGGCCGTTTGCGCAGGTGGCCGGCTTGGTCTTCGGTCGTGGGCAGTCGTTGGATCGGTGTGGTCCTCCGCACTTCACGCATTTCGTGTTTACGTTACACGTCGTCTGTCCGTGGTGGAAGCCTTGGCAGCTGTAGCACTGCGTCGGCCCTTTTCCTCTTCTTTGTTCTTCCCACCTGATCCTCACGTTCTGGATGTGTTGGATTCTCCGGATTTTTTCTTTCTCTTCAGGATCCAGCTCCACCAGGTAGATGGGTAGAGGTCTTCTCTCTCCGAAAGTAGGGATAGAACGTGGTACTGATGTATGTCTCCCTCGCTTCTCTTCTATGTAATAGTTCAGTGTAAGGCATATAGACTGAGGAGCCGAGGAGTCTAAGCCTCTGACTAGTGGTGGCGAAATAATCAATCAAGATCAGTGTGACCAACAATAAGTGGTTCATTGCTTTATTGAAACAATGAATACACCCCCGAAGTAAAGTTCAAGCTGAGTTCTCAATGCGTAGTTGGCCAGTAATAGAGGAGTTCAGTCTAAGGTAAGAGTGGCTAACAAAAAGTGTTTTTTTCAGACAAGAATGACAGTTATGGCCTACCCTTCAAAACATAAGATTTTCGCGAACATCTATATTGCTTTATCAAAATAATTAATACACCCCCAAAGCGTATATCTTGAAATTTAAAATGACTTTTAAGCTGAATACTCAACATATCGGTGGCCAATAATTCTAGGAACTCTTCGCATGTCACCATTTCATTTCTGTTATCTGTCACTAGTTATGTCAGATGTCAGTGGAAAAAGTGATTAAAAGAATAGAGATACAACTAATTAGAAATGATACAAAAATCTAATCGAAAATGGACATACACAATTAAACGAATATCAACAAAAATAAATATAACTGACATTTGACATAACTGGTGACAGAATAACAGAAATGAAATGGTGACTTGCCAAAAGTTCCTCGAATTATAGGCCACCGATATATTGAGTATTCAGCTAAAAAGTCATTTTAAATTTCAAGATATTCGGGGGTATATTCATAATTTTAATAAAGCAAAGTAGTTGTTCGCAATGATAAAAAACATGCAAAAATCTTATGTTTTGAAGGGTAGACCTTAACTGCCATTCTTGTCAGAAAAAACCACTTTTGTTGGCCACACTGACCTTAGACTAAACTCCTCTATTCTAGGAACTTTTGGCAAGTCACCATTCCACCTCTATCATTGTCACTAGTCATATCAGATGTCTATGGAAACAGACTAAATCGTTTTTTACCAGTTCCACTGGTATTTTGGACTGAATAAATGAGATTAGAAAGAAAATAATGATCTACTTATGTTAATCCTTCAAAATACATCAAGCGTATAAGGAGAGAAAATGTAATTAATTCGAAAGGACTAGTAATCAATAGCGATTGAATTTATAGCAGGACAAATTCATCGATCTCGTCTTTCATACAACAAACTAGGATGGAACTATCAGGATTCGGATGCGTTTAAGCAAGTCGAGCGAACAAATAACCCGACCAAACCTTTAAAATCCGATAGATACCACTCACCACGTTCAGCTTGGTAATCAACTGAAGGGGAAAGGGGATTTGATAAATACGGTCTAAGAGGATTTTCTACTTAACTGTTAACGTCATCAATTGTCCAAGCAATGCCCAATTTGAAACATGACTTCACTAGAGAGTATATTGAAATCATATTAGGATCACAAAACTGTTTTGTGATTAGGATATCGAAAAAATGAAAGCAAATGTATAATAGTCATACCATTTCACTATGTAGGATATTAACATTCGGTGTGTATTAGATAAAAAGTATTTCAAAATATAGCAGATACCTATGTACCTCTATCTTAATCCAATTTCGGACAAATTTGTTACTGTTTTTTGTTATAATTGACGAAATGCCGATCCAATTTCGTTTTTTTTTTTTAAGGGATTTTCCCAAATATATTCAAATATCAATATAGGTAAAAAATATATTCCTGTACAAACTAAAAAATTTGAGCGCGGTAACAGACCCCTAATGCGTTAACCTCAATCTTAAAGATGTTACATAATACATCTCCCATAATCCAATAGAAAAGAAAAACCTTTTTCCTACGATCACATAGGAAAGTGACATATATCGCACTGTCTAGTTCTATGGAAAGTGACCTTTATTCATACGCGTACGGAAAAAAATCTTATCCGTACGTGTACAGATAAAAAAGCTGTCAATTGAATTTTTATTAGGATTGACCACAGGCAAGCTGTCAAATATATAATTTTTAATTAGATATGCCTATGTAATATCTAAATTTGAAGCGATCTATTTGAAAAGTGAAATTTTTGTCATTTTCTTGATTAAAAAAATTTAGGGCGCGGTCGATGATCGAACCTGAAATCAATTAAGTATATTGACTTTAATTGTAACATTTTGTGTATTAATATGTCAGATGATGATTACACATTATTTGGTGAAATTATCAGGTGATCGTAGGAAAAATACTGTACATTACTCGTGCGACAGTGATTTTTCACACTCGTGTGATTGCCGCACTCGTGCTACAATATTTCCCACTCGTGTGAAAAATGTCACTTTCCGCACATGTTATGTAATATACTATAGAAATTATAGTTCGTATGAACATTGAACTTCTATTGTGTTTATTGTTGTAGGTTTGTATATTATTCTCCATAAGTAAAGGTGAATCTAAAGATATGCGATATGGATTAATGAACTAATACAAAAATAATCTAGTGGATAATTTTTCCAAGTCGTCTGTTGATGATTTAGCTTGGATTATAATTTAATTTAATTTTCATGGTAAGATTTAAATTAATTATCGAAACACTTCAGTGTGGAACAAAATTTCTGATATTTCTGACACTTTTTGTGACATATTTCGTTGACTCGGCATCTGGTCTTAGGGATTTAATAATAAAAGTTTATAATTCCCCCATTGTACAGTAAACAGCAACAGATCCGTAGTCTGTGAAATTCAAATATTTAAAAATAACTGAAATTTCCTTATTATTTTAAATTGCACTTTTGAAACATACAACAGTATACGTTTGGATTTATTACCTACCTGTAATTGGCAGAGAATGTATGTTTTTTTTTTCGTTTATATTTTGGCTTGTTGATATTTTTTCTTACTGTGAATATTGGGGTTTTGGTCAACTTCATGTTTCTTTGCTGCATCGGTTATATTATAAATGGCTTACAACTTACTATTACAATTACAATGGATTTTTTATCTTCGATTTACAAAATACAGAAAGTCACTTAACGAGCTAATAAATATCTATATCTGATCCAGAACCAACCCCACCATCGGTCTTTTCATCAGGTTTATTCAGGATAAGCTATTTGCTCGGATCCTTACTTTGGAATCTACTCATATTACTGTTTAAATGAAACCAACTGTTCGTATTTGATTTCACTATTTAATGAAAAAATTATAAAAATTATTGATAATCATTTGTATATTAACACGTAAAGTGCCGTGGTGGGTGTAAGGAGCCCACCATATTTTGACATCAAAATATTTCTGAGAGGCCGTGGTGGGTCTATGTAAGGCACCATACCAAATTTTGCTTCTGGCCTCGGTGGATAATACTGACCCACCGAATCAATGTAAACTATATTAGGATAGATTCTTAAATGTTTTGGCTTCCTTTTAGCCTATTTGGCCTGTATGTGGTGGACTTATGTGGCCCATCATGGCCCGAAAAAACTCGTTCGGCCATTAGGACCCGATTTTTTTCTTATCATGGCGGCACTTTACGTGTTAACAATCGGCCCTATTCCGTATCACGTTATGTTATTTAACGACCATCGTTAAGTGTGAATTTCTGTAATATAACGATATGTCTAAAAATACCGATTCTGTATCATCATGCTCATAGTTATGTTAACGAGAATCGTTATTTTATCATCGTTAAAATAACTGGACCAGTTTGACAGCTTGTTATGACTTAACGATATCGTTAAGTGGAACAAATGTCAAAAATCTAATCAGTTTTTGCTATATATTCGTGGTGATTTGTAATTTTTTGCAACCAAACATAAATAATAGGCTGCTTTTGGATGGTCCTGTTTTTTTATATTAACTTTATTAGCAAATTGTTCCCACAAATTGTTGATTATTTTAATCTCGCATGGTTTGCTCTTCCCCCTTATTACAATAGGACGATTTTCTAAAAATTCCAACAGCATGTCATACTGTGGCCTTGTTATTTTTGGAAGGCGTACTTGTTCTACCATTTATAATTATATTAAGTACACTTAAATGTAAACTTTCCTCGCGTTATATTGTACAAATTGTACTTCTGTCAGATGACCCTTGTCCCTGCTTCTGTCATATGTTTTGATGGTATGTTATATAAAGGTTATACTTTGACGGATCTAACGAGACCGAATCCATCTCTTTTCACATTCACTGAAGGTGTATCGTTCCATCTCGCTTCGTGAGAATCAAAACTTACTTCTTTTTTAACATATATTTTTAACAATATCGTTAATGAAGCTTGATAGGGAATCACAGAACAGTTAACAATATAGTTAAATACGATCGTTATTTTAACATAACGGACCATCGTTAAAAATAACATACATGATACGGAATACGGCTAAATATCGTAGAAATCAAAGCGTTCAATATAACAATATTCTCTGCTGAACAAATTGCGATTCTAGAAGCACTTAAATATATCAATTCTTTAGAGGAAATAATCGACAGATATATTATATTTTCAGACTTCAAAAGTGTAATTGTTTCGATCCAAAACATCACAAAAAAATTTAAAGGAAGTCTCAGTTACATAGTAGTCGAAATTATACACCTTATCTCCAAATTGTCATCCATATTTCATTATGTTGGATTAAGGCACATTGTGGAATAAACTATAATGAAATAGTCGATGAAGCCGCAAAAAATTATAGAGAATATATGTATAATGGGGGATATAAATGTCCAGTTGAAGATCTTTATCCATTGATCAAGAAAAGTGTAATGCAGAAATGGCAACAATTATATAATATATCCCAGAAAGGTCTTTACTATAAAACTATTCAACCAACTGTACAACACGAACCTTGGTTCAAGAGAACAAATTTCCATAAAAAAGCTATATCAAAAATTTGCAGAATTCGATTTAATCATTGTTTAACACCTGTTTATAAACAAAAAATGAAAATGTCAGATAGATCTCTGTGTGAATGTAGAGAAGAAGAATCTCTGGAACACATAGTATGGAACTGTAACCTAAATGAGGAAAAAAATTCAAAATTCTCGGATGTTTTGTATAATTATATTTACTCTTCAAGAATTAAATTGGTAAGACCATTTAACTTACAGCAATTAGTACAATCATCGGATATATTTATATATAATGTTACGCGAGCTGCTGCATTAATGTGCTCAATTAGTGCCCCCAGTGAAATTCCAATATGATACGACTATGGCTACTCCGCCGTATTTTCAAGAATGATCTGGAAAACGTAACATCTAGAAAAACCCGGCGCATCCACCAAAACTTTGAGTTCGAGAAGTCTCTAGAACAAGTCGTGCGAGTATAAATAGGCGACGAGCATCGCAGCGGAGTTAGTTAGTCAGTTAGTGTTGATACTGAAAGAAAGTAATCGCGCCTCGATAAAGTGACTATCATATAAATTATAGTTAGTGTGTGTTTAGTGTGATATATAAATTATTAAATAAGGACTGTACTTGAATATAAATCTGTAAATATAAATTAATTGTAAATATAAATTAGAATAAACGTTACAATAATTTATTGTATAAACACGTCGTTAATTGTAACATATCATTGTAAGTAATACTATGTTTTATCCCAACTGTAACCCTTTCTATCCGAGGCCCTTTCAGTGATGTATTAAAAACGCTTTGATAGGCCCCTAAGCGTGGCATGTGTCCTTGTCTAATCCTTAAATCAATATAAAAGAGAAAAAAAAATAAAAAATAAAAAACATGTATACTGGAAAAGACAAAAAATATAAATGGAAAAAAAGGAAAAAAAAAAGAATTATAAGTTATATTACTACATATGTATTATATTTTATCTAATTCCGCTATAAAATGTGACACTTTACGTCACTCCTTGACGTTAGGTAATGTCACATTTTTCATAACCTTCATATATCAGTTATGAAAAGTAGTTATGTAAAAACTTTACGTAACTGTTTATGTTTCAACATAGAGATACCACATGAGTTTCAAAGAATAATTTATTAATTAGGTAGGTAATGTCAAAACTGACAATTATTCCATTATTTAAACTGTACAATTAACCCATTATTTTAATTCAATCAGTGGTGGATTTAGGCGTAGGCCCGTGAGGCCCGGGCCTAGGGCGGCACATTTTGAGGGGCGCCAAAATTTTTAAGACGACTTTTCTACCTCAACAAAACTCGTTAACGTTAGATTTAGAGGCTAGAAGTGGAAAAAATAAACATGTGTATATAAAAAACTCAAAAAACAATATAATATTTACGAAGGAAAAAGGGCGCCATATCGTCTCGGGCATAGGGCTCTCTCAAACCTAGAACCACTACTGAATTCAATAGTATTTTGAGATTTATAAACATTGAAAACATTATTCAGGACACAGTTATTTAAAGTAAGTCAATTTTCAGGGTGAATACATCATAGTAACAATAGTTCTAACACCATTTGATTCCACTTCAATATTATCATTGTAATTGAAGATTTTATTGAATATTATGAAAGCGCGGAATTAGATAAAACGTTGTACGTAAACACGTTATGAAGAGAGCGACATTGTTCCACACGCGTAATTTGCAGAACTCGCTAGCACTCGTTTTGGCAAATATTACGCTTGTTGTACAATATCGCTCTTTTCATAACTAATTACGTAAATATCTATAGTACAATAGTAGTCCAGTAGGGAAGTGAGTTTTCTGCGAAAAATAGTTCTGATGATTTTAAAAATATGGGGTTTGGTTTTTTGGATTCAGAATTAAATTCTGAGTAATGGGAATTTTTGAATTTTTTTGCCAAGAAAAATTGTAATTGTTATAAACAAAAAACGTATAGAGAAAATGAGGGTCTCCGTTTTTTGGTTATAACTTGAAAAATATTAAAAATAGCGTCTTTCTGAAAAAAGATTCTAAAAGAGGAGAAAATTTCAGGACAAGTCCCAACTCCCGAAACTGTAACTCCATTATTTATAATTTTAAATTGACGTTGAAAATACCGCTCCGCGCGGCCGTTTTGCAGCTGCGGCGTCACCGCCAAGCCAACAGAGCATCACAAAATAATTTTTTTTAATATTTGTTATGAATTAAAAAATTTGAATAAATTACAGTTTTATTCAGAGACTTGAAGAAATATAGTCCAGTAGACAAAAAATTTTTCACTTCATTTTTGTTAAAGTTATTCAATTGTTAATTAACTAATTTTTTGTGGACTTTAGACAACTGAAAATCAGTTCTAAAAGTTTAAATAAAGTACCTAAAAATTTTTTGAATTCTGGGAGGTTTTCTTATTGACTCAATAAACAAAATTTCGTTAAAAAAGTTTTTCAATTGTTTATTATTTTTTTAAGTTAACAAAAAATGAAAAATCCAAATTATGTTATTAAAAAATAAATAAAAAAAAGATTATAAACAATTAAAAATTGTTTTAAGAAAAAAATTTTTTTTAAATTCATTATTTGACCAATACAACAGAATGGCAAAAAAAATTTCTTTAAAATATTAAAATAATCTATTTGTTTATAACAAATTAATAAACAAATAACGTAAAAATTTTTTTAGTAATGAAATAAGATGCAAAAAAGAAATAAAAAACCAGCTGAAATGAAAAATATGAAATTTTTTTTTTAATAACTGGATTTTTCATTTTTTGTTAACTTGAAAAAATAATAATAAACAATGAAAAACTTTTTCAAACTTTCTTAACGAAATTTTGTTTATTGAGTCAATAAGAAAACCTCCCAAAATTCAAAAAATTTTTAGGTACTTTATTTAAACTTTTAGAACTGATTTTCAGTTGTCCACAAAAAATTAGTTAATTAACAATTGAATAACTTTAACAAAAAAAAAACAACAAAGAAAAATTTTTTGTCTACTGGACTATATTTCTTCAAGTCTCTAAATAAAACTGTGATTTATTCAAATTTTCTAATTCATAACGAATATTTAAAAAAATTATTTTGTGATGCTCTGTTGGCTTGGCGGTGACGCAGCAGCTGCAAAACGGCTGCGCGGAGCGGTATTTTCAACGTCAATTTAAAATTATAAATAATGGAGTTACAGTTTCGGGAGTCAGGACTTGTCTTCCTGAAATTTTCTCCTCTTTTAGAATCTTTTTTCAAAAAGACGCTATTTTTAATATTTTTCAAGTTATAACCAAAAAACGGAGACCCCCATTTTCTCTATATGTTTTTTTTTATTTCATTTCTTTAACGTCGCTCCAACCAATAAGGTTATTAGCGACAAAAATAGGTAATAGGTACATGTACAAATAATTATATGAGGTGGTACAGTCTGGTTTCTTTAAGAAATTTAACTATCAGTTCTGCGTCCATTTGCTCGCCCAAAACAGTTTTTAAATTGCCTGGTAATTTGTTTTGTTTTCTTGATACCAGGTATTTGGGGCAATCACTTATTATATGCTTCACTGTCAAATCTTTGTTACATATATTGCAGGTTGGTTTGTTATCCTTTGTTATCAAAAATTTATGGGTTAAGTTGGTGTGACCTAATCGGAGTCGATTGATTTTCACCTGGTCCTCTCTGAGTCCAGTTTTTTGTCGCCACGGTTTCACTATACGTTTCGCTATACGTTTTTTGTTTATAAGAATTACAATTTTCTTGGCAAAAAAATTCAAAAATTCCCATTACTCAGAATTTAATTCTAAATCCAAAAAACCAAACCCCATATTTTTAAAATCATTAGAACTATTTTTCGCAGAAAACTCACTTCCCTACTAGACTATAGATCATGTATTGAAAAAAAATTGGTTGGGATCCATACTTACTCTTCTTTAATAAAAAAAAAATTAACTAAAACATATTCGGCTAATGGAGTCTCTCCCTGGTCATAAAAAAAAGCGTTCAATATAAGCAGTTTTGTCACATTTACTGAAAAATTCAGAATCACATAAACCTCTAAACTCACATCCTGTTTGTAAACATTCACTCTTATATTATTAAAATTTTGTGTATTGTCAAAGACAAATAAACTGCAAAGTATACAGTGTGTAAAAGCCAAATGGAATAAATTCATTATTTCGGATACTGTACATATTTATAAAAAATCCCGAAACACGTCAAATTTAAATT
>CAJUYG010005753.1:0-13293 GCA_910591675.1 Galerucella calmariensis
CAAGAATAAATACAAAACCTACATTGTAGAAGAAATGGCTTCTTTTCATGGTATATCAGTTCTTCGACTTCCCCCTTATCATTGTGAACTTATATATATATATATATATCATTTATTTAAATAATAATAAAAATACAATAAAAATCACATTTAACAATAATTTCAAATACACAATTAAAATAAATAAATGATAGAGAGGTCGAAAAGCAAAAGCTTGTTACGACGTTGGACATATTCTTACAACTAAGCGTATATCAATAATATATAAAAAAGAACATAATAAATAGCAATAGCTCCCACAATAAAATAAAACACATAATACACCTTACCTACATTAATACAAATTATCTATTACAATATTAGAATTATTAAATGTAAAAGCAAAGTTTTCAGATTAAAAATAAGCATATAAAACATAAAATTTCTAGATTAAATAAAAAAAAAAGTAAAACTGAAGCTAGGTATGCTCAATTTGTCCAGAAATGGCCTGTCTATCCAGCAGAAGCATGTATTGACCTAAATATTTTTTAAATATATGAGTTTTAACAGTTTTTATTTCATCTGGTAATGAGTTGTACAGTTTTGGTCCTAAATATGCGTATGATCTTTGACCTATTGATTTCTGTTTTAAAGGTATAGGGTGGTATTCTTTTTCTTTTCGACGAGTGTCATAATTATGTTGTGAAGCAGAGAAAGTTTTACTTTTGTGGTAAAGGCAATTAATTTTAACAAAAAATAGTTGACGGATATCCAATATCTGTGCTTCAGAGTATAGGGCATCACTGGGATATCTCCAATTTCGTTTGATTATTATTTTGAGGAACCTTTTTTGAATAACCTCTATGGGGTGAATATGAGTTTTAAGCGCACCGCCCCAGACAGTAATGCAATAACGTAAATGACTTTCCACTAGAGCATAATAAAGAATTGTTATTTGAGCTAAATTGAGTATGTTGCTCAAGTATTTGAACTTTGTTATGATATATCTAAGCTTTTTACAAATATATTTAATATGTATGTCCCATTTAAGGTGGCTGTCCAAATATACTCCAAGATATTTGATATTATTTGTATTTTTTATGGTGTATTCCTGGTGTTCAGTTCGTACGGTTAGTGCATTGAAAGAAGGAGCAGTGGCTGTATTGCAAGAAAATGCAATGTAAAAAGTTTTATCAGTGTTAAGTGTCAACAGTTTATGGTTAAGCCAATTTTGGATTTTCGGTAAATCTCTTTCTACTTTTTCCTTGAGTTTTGCCCAACTTGCATCTTTATAGAATAATGCTGTATCATCAGCAAATCCTATAATTTCTCATTCAGAAGGCTCATCTAATAAGTCATTTATATAGATATTGAAAAGGGTAGGACCTAGGACACTCCCTTGGGGGACACCACAACATATAGGTAATGTGTTGCTTCGTGTATTATTTATTTTTACAATCTGACTACGGTGACTCAGGTAACTCTCCATTAATTTATGTGGTTTACCCCGTATTCCAATTTGATGAAGATTTGTCAGAAGTTTTTCGTGGCTTACCGTGTCAAAAGCTTTCGACAAATCAAGAAAGACACACAAGCAGGGGATACTTCCATCCAATGCCATATTGATTTTTTCAGTCAATGATAATACTGCATCTTCAGTTGACATTTGCTTTCTAAAACCAAATTGATTGTCAGATATGATATTAAATTTTGTTAGGTAGGAGTTTAAACGCGCTCCCAAGACCTTTTCAAAAACTTTGGACACAGTTGTTATTAAGGATATGGGTCGATAGTTAGTTGCAATTTTTTCGTCACCATTTTTAAATATAGGTAAAACACAGGTAGTTTTGAATATTTGTGGCCAAATTCCATCATCAAAACATTTATTTATGATATATGTTAGTGGTTCTACCATATATATTAGGATGTTTTTCAAAGTTTCAGATTGAATACCATCTACACCAGGTGACTTTTTAGCTTTCAAATTTTTAATAGTACTTGCAACTTCTATATTATCGGTAGGATGCAAATAAAAACTGTTTGGTATTGTTTTGATTTTTGGTAAGTAATTTATATTTGGTGGTATTTTCTCAGCAAGTTTGGGGCCAATTTCTGTAAATGTTTTATTGAAATGAGTGGCTATCTCATTTATTTCTGTTAGTAAATTACCATCAGTATCATTTAGAGAATCAATATTTTTATTTTTATATTTCGATTTGGTGATTTCATTAACTACCTGCCACATATGCTTCGATTGTGTACAATTCTTATCAATTAATTTTTGGTAATATTCATATTTACATTTTCTTATTAATTTGGTCAAGTTATTTCTATATTTATTGTACTGACTTTTCAGGGTAGTGTTATCAGGATTTTTTTTCAACTTATTGTACAAACTATTTTTAGTATTAACAGACTTTAAAAGGCCCCGTGTCATCCATGGTGTTAGTGTAGTGGTTTTTCTACAAATTTTTTTATAGTATGAGCATTTTTCAATATAATTTAACAATTTATTGACAAATTGATTTGTTGCTGTTTCTGGACATTGAGCCTGATATACCGTAAACCAATTTTCATTTTTCAGTATTTGTTGAAGTTTATAGTAATTTAAATATTGTTTATATTGTAAATTGTTTTTATTTGTCATTTTCCCCTTATTGTGAACTACTTGTATTGCTACTGAATAATGATCAGTAACGGAAGTTTTGATTATCATCGGGATCACAATATCCTTTAGAGATCTTTCTTTTGACTGTATAAAAATATGGTCTAGACAAGACCTAGAGTTTCCCTGAATCCTAGTTGGACTGTTTATGGCAGAAGTAAAACCATATTCGTTCATTATGCATAAATATTCGTTTGATAAGTCATTGTCTGCTAATAAATTAATATTTATGTCGCCAATGAAAATTTGATAGCTATTCCGGTTTGGTTGATTAGAATCAAAATATTCCTATATTTAAGAGAAAATCAGCAGAGTTTGATGAAGGGGAGCGGTAGTAAGCACAGATCATGAAATTTATTTCAGGGGAGAGTGTAATGTTAATTTCAAGTAGTATACTAGAATTTAGTGCAACCCGTTTATACGAGTATTTCAAATTAGATTTTATGTAGACAACCACGCCATCATTTTGATTAACTATGCTTGAATTATAAATTAAGTCATATCTTGGTATCTCAAAAATATTTAGGTCATCAAGCAGCCATGTCTCCGTGAAAACAATACAATCTACTTCGGTATTAATCTTACTTAGAAATATTCTGTATTCATCTAAATTTTTAAAGAGACTTCTTATGTTATTATGTAAAATAGTGAAGTTGCCATTTTTTTTGTTTACTTGTATTACCGAATCAAACTGTTCAGAATTTTCAAGAGTATAGTCATCCATTTTTTCAATTTCAAATTGTCCAATGTATGGATCCATATTTGATAATTTACACTACACTATGACAAAATAAAAATAAAAAAAAAAGATAAAAACTAGAACATTAGTACATGCCAAATAATAAAATTGTTTATATAAGCACAGCTGAAAATTGGGAGTTAAAAATTTTAAAACTAACCTATCTTTTATCTTTTCTTAGGATTGGTATTTTGTTGTTTTGAAAATGTTGGTGAACTTCTTGATCCTGATCCTAATCTTGTATAATACCGTTTTCTTTCTTCCTTATTTTTGTATGATGTACTCACTGGTTTATTTTGAGTTGTAGTCAGAGGTGCTGCAGTCGAAGTTGTTTTGGCTTGATCCAGAAGAATTTCTTCAGTTTCTTCTGTGTCCTTGAGTAAATCTTCTATTGTATATATTTCTCCTTCAATGTCTAGTCTGTTTCCTATTATTTTAGCCCGTTTTTTCTGATCTCTTGCTTCTCTCATGAATTTCACTAAGATTTTTCTTTCCTCTAAGTCTTCAGGCGTTAAATCCTCAGATATATATATTTCCAAGTCTTTTAATAATTTGGCTGCTTTTAATATCTCTAGCCGTTTTATGAATGAATGAAATTTGACCAATATTGGTCTTGGTCTTGTGTGGTTTTTATCTTTTCCTATACGATGTATATGAATTATATCATACTGTTCCGTTTTGATTCGAAGATGTGTTCTGATTATCGAGTCGACAGTTGTTAATAACTCCGTTGTCGTCTCTTGTGCGGATTCTTGTATTCCAAAAAAAATTAAATTTTGACTTTTCAGTTTTCTCTCAATAGTATGTAGTCTATATTTTAGTTCGGTGTTTTGACTTTCTAGAGTATCGATTTTCTTTTGATAATCAACAAACTTTTCATTTGCTGTTTTGGTGAAAGTTTTCAATTCGGAATTCAAATTATCAATTTTTGTAGTGATATTTTGATTTAATTTGTTTATTAGTTCATATAAATCGTCTACTGTTTTACCCTTATCCATTACAAATCAATTCCAAAGACTGGTCTATTTTACGATGTTAAGCTATCTGTTAATTAGGTTTTAATCAATTCAGTTTTTGTGGATTATTTGGATTTATATTTTGTAGAAAATTTTCAATTTCATTTATTGCAGAGTTATGATGATTTTTCAGATGTTTCACTTACTTCATCGTATTGCAAATAATTTCCTGAATCTGCTGATATAAATTTTTCTGTTTTTGAACCACTTTATATCACTCAAAATACTGTTAATTTACGGAGCTACATTCACTACCACTTTACTTCAATCCCATAGAATTAATATGGGCTCAGGTAAAGGGGGAAGTTGGAAAAAAAATACTACTTTTAAAATAAACGATGTTGTGAAATTGTTTGAGAGTCATGTTAGTAAGGAAAATTGGACAAACTGTATCGAGCATGTTATCAAAGTAGAGGCAAATATGTGGAAAATTGACAATATTTGTGATGATTTAATCGACCCTATTATTATTAATGTCAACAACGATTCTTCCTCTTCCGAGTCGGATATAGAATAAAAAGTAAGTAATAAATGTATTCCAATAATTATTTCTTTTCAATTTTTATTATATTATAATTTAAAACGTATTTTTTTCCCAAAATACACACCACTGAATTGCGTTATTGCTTATCTGCTAATCCTTTAACAATGAAGAAACCCTAAACTTTGCTACAAATGAAACAAATACGGGGTCGATCTACCTGGTTTTTAGATTTACGGAAGAAATGTAATTTAAAGTAAGAGATTTATCAAAAATTTCATGGTGCTCCCTGTAAAGGTTTTGCATACTTAATTAGGGTTTATTACTCCTCGTACTTTCTGTACAGACTAGAGGTTGTAACTTTTGTCGGGAACAAAAATTTCAAAATGGAATTGTAGGGCTCAACACGCTCTACAAGATTGCTCGTATACATTTGAAAGGTAAGTTGAAAATGCATGGACAACCTTATATATAGAGCATTGAAAGATGAACAAAAAAGTATACCACTGAAATAATCGTTTTTTGACAGAGAACCGAGTTATTGTAAAAAATACTGAATTCAACCTTTTTCCTCATGGGTAAGCTCTGTCGATAATGAACTTATGCTTTTTATAATCTAGCTTTCTGGGTTCACTTGCTTTTCTAGCCCCTCCTTCTCGACATAATGACTAGTCTATATCCTTTATTGGAAGTTGAATAGAATAATAGAACCCAACTCTTACCAGTGTAGTATTAATCATCAACTGACCCTGCAAGGCTTCTTTTTTTTTTTATCTAAATGTTCCATTCTTTGTAACCATTGGATTTTACAACTCATTATTTGATATACAATTAGTCAATTTTTAAACCTGCATTGATTGTGAACGGGAAGATAGGTTAAAAAAAGTATGAAAGTCGTTCCTAGGATAAAGTGAGGAAACTGAAACGACGTAGAAAAAAATATATATACAGGGTGCAATATTTAATACGAATACTCCAAAGTCTCTTCTGGAATTTGTAAGATTAGCTGATACCAGTTGAGTGCCTGATAGTAGTGTTCTGTATCATGAAAAAATTAGAAAAATCAAATGAGCCGTGTTAATACTATAGCAAATTGAAATTTATGATCGGTTCCACAAATCGCCCAGTAAATTATTAAAGAAGAGGAGTTTTCAGTGGCCAGATGATATCCTCCATGAGGGACTCAACATATGGTAGAAGTATGTAGAGTTCCTCATGACTCAACCTGTATAAAATTTCCCTTAAAATGAAGCAGGCTTCGAAAAAATTCAATTTCATTTTATTTGATAGGGGTTTTCAAATAAGCAGAACATTTTCTCAATAATTACATTTTTATATAAAATTAGGTAAAAATAAAAATGTCTCTTCTCTTGGGGTCCTTATCCATGTAAATCTCCACAATTTTGACATACTCTTGCTCCTTCAAAAAATATTTCATTTCATTTATATAACAGTTATAATATTTTTTTTTCTATTGTGGCGAACTTTCCGGCTATTATTTTTCACTGGTAGTTGATTTTGTGTTCCAAGGTATTTTTTGTCATGTTCATTTATTAAATTCTGTTGTTCTATGAATACAACGTCAACAGACTAAAAAAAGTCGTCTAGATGTTTACCGTCGATTTACCTGCTCCAGTTTCCACAACAAAGTCGTTTACGAAATTCGACCCAACAGCATATTCTTTTTGTCTACCAACATTTCAAAAATATCCAATTAAATTTAATAGGGCGGAAAAAAGTTAGCCGAAAGTCACATAACATATATTATTTTGGGTATAGTTCTAGGAAAAGAAGAGCGAAACGCGACAAGAACTTAAATTGTATTAGACAGGGATGTGGTTTGGTTTAAAACCTTAGGTATATCGTCTTTCTCGCTACCACAATCTACATGAGAAACTGAGGACTTTTTCTGAATAATTACTTATTGTGTTTCCCTATACATTATTGCAAATATTACAAATTAATACTTGAATTTCGACACAATAGTTCAAGAAACATATTGTTTTTTTATCTGAAAAAGCAAGGTAATCTTAAGTATTACCGTTGATTGAGGAGTTCCTCAATCAACGGTATTACTTCACAATAGAGCATTCAATATTTCTTTGAGCAAAACACGGAGTTTGAAATTTATTTCCGACGTAACTAAAATTGCATAGATATGAAGCTCTTCATGGAGAACATATTTTAAATCAGAACTATTCATTCTTGAACTCATATTAAGTGATTAATTTCATTTACTTTATTCACATTATTCTACTAAAAATTGTCATTTTAGTAGAATACTATATAGCGCCCTACAGAGTCTTTGAAAATGAAGGAACAAAGACCGTTCACTTAGAAGCAACAACTACTTCCCTGGTTATTTGCCACGAAGGACATTGAATTACATTTCAAAGTTAGCGGGGTGGGTATATCTCCAAGATAGAATAACGTATTGGTTGATGTATTTGTGGGAGGTACTTGTTGCTTCTAGGTGAACGGTCCTTGTTCTTTGGTTCTCAAAGACTCTGTAAGACGTTATTATAGTTTTTTTTCCATTTTAGCTTAACGTGCCTCGACAGCTCTGGTCATTGGCACAGAAAATTATATTAGGTATATGGTAGAGATAAGTAGCTTCAGAAACTGTAAGACTTTCTTGATCTCGGTGAGGTAGTGGAGAGCATTTTCTTGAGGTTTTTTTTAAAGGAGCCGTCCCTTTGCCGCCACCACCTCAGCCTCTTGGGCTTATTGTGGATACTCCTAGTGCTCTGACTACAGAATATTTAGCCAATCCGTTTCCTGTATTAGCTCATACAGGTTCTTTGCTGGTTAGTTGTAGAAATCTTCTGGTGTCATTTGAGGTTTACTATACAATTTCTGCCTCCTCTGGTCCAGCGTCTCACAGTTGCATAGTATATGCAGAGCTGTTTCGGAACCCTTTTTGCATCTTCTACATGTAATGTCTTCGTTATACAATCCTATTTTGCTCAGGTGCTCCTTTGTGGGAAAGTGTCCCTTAAGTAGCCCCGTTATGGTGCGTAGTTTGTTCCAGCTCATTGAGAGCAGCTCTTTCGCTATACTTTTTCTGTTGTTTTTTTTTAATGAATTTCTTCCCATGTATTTGCCTGGGCGTGATTCTTCCTGGGTTTATTGTGTTGTTCTTTCACCCACCCTTCTAACCATGACCTAGTTGAGCATCTGGGAATGCCCACAGCTGGTTCGGGTCCGTTCATCAGGGTTGACGATCCTGCTCTTGCGAGTTCGTCAGCTTTTCCATTGTCAGCGATTCTGTTGTGACCTGGGACCCACTCCAGTGTTACACTGTTCCGAGTCGCCAGTTTTCTAAGCTCTTCGCCGCATTTCCATACCAGCCGAGATCTCACCTTAGAGGTCTGAAGTGCTTTAAGGGCAGCTTGACTGTCACTGTAGATCCTGATCTGCCTGTTGTAGGCTCTCATGTTATTTGCTCTTGCACATGCAAGTATTGCATAGACCTCTGCTTCAAATACCGAGGCGTACTTCCTTGTGGTTAGGCATTAGGTCAAATTATGGATATGTAGCGGAACATTGTTCACAGTCAGTCAGTGTGTGCTTAACGGTCACTATATCACTACAGCTATGGCAAACGGGACGATTTCCTGAAGACATTAGCTATCCGTGTGTGAGTTTGGTGTGGCTGATTCGGATTCTTCTGATTACAGTAGCCTCTCTCCGGGTTAAAAAGTTAAGGAAGAGAGGAGCCAAAGATGTCGCCAAGATTTGAAGTGGGACTTGGGGTCGGTTGCAAGTTGGACAATGTGTTTTGGTTTGGTTAGTATTATACTATTATCTTCGATATCATATTAAGTACTCTCAAGTAATTTGGGCAATAGACTGATTCATTGCCGGATTTATGACTATAGTTTAACATTGTCTAGTTTAATTTGCTTAGCAAGCATCGTATTTTCAATTCGAATTACTATTCTCAAATAATAGAGATTAAAAAAATTGTGTATGTGAAAACAAAAATCAAAACCTAAAATTTATTCACATTACTAGTGGAGGGGAAAAGTAAATATTAAAATTTCAATGCATTTGTATCACTACACAATACCAAAGCTAATTAATATCAACAGTTGAGTGAGCTCTATTTTGGTTTCAACTCTCGGATAATTTGGAATGTTTACCTCGAATTTTTTTCATTTGATATTATCAATATATCTACTCACCAAATTTTATATCGTGTACACCCTTTCTAATTTTCTCAGTGAATATAAGTTCACTATTGACCTTGAACCGTTTTGCAAGCCACAAGGTATGTATCATATCACTTAACAATTCTATTTGAAAGAGTGGTATTCCAATGAAATTAATAATGTTGTATAGCGTTGTTGGTTGTTTTTTTGCGTCGGCAGTGGTTCTGTATTTGTCATTACCGATGATTAATTTCAGATTGTCGTGTATATGTGCAGCATGTATATCCATTCTTGAGATCTAGTTAAAAAACGAGCAATTTCTATGTTCCTTGCTAAGTTCCAGTGGCGGACATTCCTTCAGCTCAAGTACAGATTGATAAATAAACGAAACTAGTAAAAAATCAGAAGAAAATATAAAAATGATACTTTGAAGCAACTCTATGTAAGAAGCCAAAACTATTTTAATAAAACTCCTCAAGCTAACCTATTTGTTTATATCATACAATATTTCGATAAATTCGGATATTTCTGTCTTCAATTTGGGTATCTTTAGGTTGTCGTACCACTATATTTTTAATAATACCATGTGGAGTGATTTCGTATCCCAATCATTTCTAAACACTTGTTACCTATTATTTATCTAAAATAATAAAATAATAAGGCAATATAAATTGCAACGGAGACTCAATGTGAAGAGCACCTCAGGTGTGAATTCGGAGACCAAACTAATATCAGTTCAGGAAGTAGTCTTACCGGTTCGCGGGTAATCTACTTTATTTAAGTTATTGAAGTTATATTGAAGTTAATGTGATAATAGATGAAGTTAAGAATCCAAATGGATTTAATAAGTTAATAAATCAAGTTAAGGGGAATCTATCGGCAGCGATTTGACAAAATATCGAAGTATTTTTGGCAAAGAATTCTGAGGTAATGGATGTATTGAAAATTAAGAAAAAAATATATCATGTAGATTAATGTTGAACTTAGAGTTCTCATCGAATAAAAACTTTGAAATGCTTACCAAATGTTGTTGAAAAAAATACGAATCATGAGGTAATCACACATATTAAGCAAAGTTTGAGCCCTTGTAAAGAACTAAATATGGATTAAATGGAAAAACTAATTGATAATAAGTCTAATTTGGAGCTTTATGAATACTATATAAAAATCTCAGAATCCTCAAATTACTTATGACCGTACAATTCCTTATTGAAATTCGGTTGCTACCACTAAAATATCGGATAAAAATCCATCTCTCGCTTTTCTATCCTTCTATGACTGATATTGTCTCTCTGCTTCGGTAGTCGCGTGCCGTTCCATTGTTGATACAACGCTCGCCGGTCTCGGCGGTCTCCCAGTTCAGTACTGATGAAGCTTATAGAGTAGTACGTGAACCAAAATCCGCTTGGACCGCTTGGCTACCTACATGTTGCGGAGCTTTCATATTTCTAATAAAATTTTCGTTATGTGAACTTAAACGTGAGGACGTGGGGAAACAAAAAAATATACAAAGCATAATTGTGCAAGGTCGAATTTGGTAGATGCCCCTTAAGGAATGTAATCAAAGTTAATCAAGAAAGGCAAGTTGGCGCCACCCTAAATAATATTAGTCGACTTGTTTTACACCTCACAACTCTCTCTCAACAAACCTGGAAATGCTGGAAGGGAAGGAATATGAACAACGTTGTTAAATTTACAAGTTGTATAATGAATGTAAAACTATTATCACAGTGAATGAATGTTGTTTTATGTTGTTTACGTTGTTTGTTGTTTTACGTTGGTTTTACTTTCCTTATTTTCTTCGGACAGGTCCTAGGTGTCTGATGTTAATCTACCTCATAGAAACTACTTCGTCCGGAATGTCACGTAAAAATTGGCAGGTACAAAGTGCTAGGAAATATACAGTGTATCAGCAATAGTTCCATTTTTTTATGTAAAATTCAGGATATCTGCAGTAATTCGGTTTAAATTGGTTACAAAAAAAAATCATTTAAGAACGTGGTTCATAAAAAAAATATCCTGTATTTTACTATTAAAAAAACAAAATGAGCAATAAAGAAATGTGATATGATACGATATGATATTATTAAGGAAATCTTATTTATTTCCATTCATCAAAGAAATCAAAGAGACAATATCTGAATAACATAAAAACTCAATTTCATTTTATTACTTATTTCAATCACAGAAGGCGAAACAAAATGTAATGTAAAATACAATCCGGAAATATAATATTCTAGGTTGGTAATTAGATTGAATTAATTAATTAACTAAATATCCATATTTTCAAGACTTCAACCATATACATGTGAACCTTTTATCAACTGTATAAGAAAAACTATACCAAAGAACAAGATAAAAAAAAACCAATATCGCTGTATGTGTGTATCTGGCGCTTATCACTAGGAGGAAAAAATATAAAATCAAGAATCAAAAATGAAAAGCATATACGTAAATGGCAACTTACCATCCACATTGAATGCACTTTAAAAAAAGAGTTTGAGGTAAACCTCTCACAAGAAATTAAAAATTAACCTTATCGTTCACAGGAGAAAGAAAGCTTATTTTTACTACTGGCTATTAAATTGAACCATGCGATGAGCAATGGACATACGTTGCGTATCCCTTTCCTGTTCACATGCTCCGCTTCGTGAAAGAATTTACATATTGGTAGTGTGTTCTTAATTTTTCTCTCTATAGGAGACAAGAATTGAAATATTTGACCAATATCAGTGTATACTGATCCTCACCAACGGAGATTATCCGTCGCATATTAAATGTGAGAATTTGCCTTTCAACGATGATCGATGCTACAGGTTCTCGACGAGAATCACATGTTGATAAGGAAAAAGGACTGGCTACTCGCCGTCCTGTAGATATTTAAATATTATAATGATAGTGGCCAAATATAACGTTACACACTCATGGATTCAAAGAACCTTTCCTTTTCTGCATTAAGTTATGTGCTCATTCTGGGCGCATTGGCTTAGTGGCTTGCTGTAACTCTAGGATTTCCTACATCCAATCACATATCACTAAGTACCAAATATTAAGCCAAGACCATTAATCACGTTGAAGATAAAGTAATTATACCATAAAAGAAGCTACTTAACGATTTTGGGTAAAGCGGAAAAAATAGACATAAACATATGACAGAAAACGAAAAAATGGTAAAAGATTCCTTTACGATGAAATTCTGCAGAATCGTTGTCAAGCATACGTTCAAACAAAAAATTAATACCAGGTTGTCGAAGGTACAGATTTTCGTGAACAGTTCACTGAATATTTGAAGAATTTAATTTGCCGGTCGGAAATTGTTTCCACATAACTGAGGAGCTACTGTTTAGTATTTACATTGAAACTTAAATTAACGAAATAATGTTGCCGAATTTATGACAAGAGTAGAGACCAATTTTTATTGATTCAAATTATCGAGAACTACAATTGACGCTAATCACACTTTTAAGCAGATACCTAATGGAAGAGGCCCATGAATACAAAATGCTATTTACAGATTTCCAACAAGCATTTGATTCAGTAGGACGAAGTGAACTGAAAAAACAGGGGGGTATAGAAAGTGAGTTTAGAAGATTAATTGCAATGACTATGAAAGAGTCAAAAGTGAAGATACTTACAAGTAAAGGAGAAACGGATGGCTTTGTATCTAATAGATGCGTGAGACAGGATGACGGTCTATCAACAACACTATTCAATTTGGCCTTGGAGCATGTTCTGAGAAATGTAAACAAGGGAAATTTAAGAACGAGCGGGGGCCAGATAGTCGCATATGCAGATGACATAGTGATAGTAACAAAAGAAGGTGGAAAATGGGATTAAAAATAAATAGGAACAAAACGAAAATAATGAGAGTTGGCAAACAGTGTGAAAACAAAATTATAAAAGTAGGGGAATATGAATTTGAGCAAGTGGAAAAATTCAAATATTTGGGATTCACGATCAGCAGTAATGGGGAACGAAGATCAGAAATAGATGGAAAATAACGGCTGCTAATAGGGCATACTATGCCAATAAGAAACTACTGAAAAGCAAACTATTAACAAGATACACTAAATATAATATAAATAAACGAACGTTTAATGTGTTCATTTATAAAAAAAATATAAATGTGAAAAATTTCAGATAACTTTGCACAACACAAAATTTTCCTATTATAGTTCAATTACTTCAATAAGTCTGAAAAATAGAAATATTGATGGAAAAATCATAAATATGATTAAAAACATATATAGAAATAATAG
>CAJUYG010005754.1:0-11596 GCA_910591675.1 Galerucella calmariensis
GCGTGGCAGGGGTTTGGATCATGGTCAAAGTTTCCTGTTGCACACGGTGTACCATCAAATTTGCAAACGTCAATAATATGTGGAAAAATACCGAAAATGTGACATTTCTTTTGCAGAAACTCGGCTTTTTGTTGTCCTCGAACGTAAATGTAGTCTGCGGCATACAATAACTTGCTTTCTAATATTTCATTTACTTTAGAATATTCTACATCTCCTGAAGAGTACCGAATGCCATGCACATTTCTTTCTAAGTATGATGTGGTCTTCTTGTCCTCGTTGCTCAATGTGGAAAACGGTTGCGGTGGTAAAAATATGTAATGTGAACTTTTGAAGCCAATTTCTATGGTGAGCTCTTTGGCAACGAAAAGGCCGTCTACGACAAAACCTTGAATGTCTACGAATGCTACTCTCATGTTGACGTCTGCTCGAACACTAACTATGATCAGCAACTAGTTAAAGCTTTTAACAATTTCGGTGAGGGGGAAGTATTCCATCACGCAATCATGAATTATGATGCAATAGACTTTGGTATTTTCGGGAAAGCCTATGTTTGCTTCAATGTCAAGTTTTACATCGACTGTGGACGCCTTCATGCTTTCTTCCTGTTTCGAACAATCGATAACAAACAATGCCCGTTTCTTGAAAGAAGAATAATCTAGCAGGGGGCGCTTCTGTATGGAGTTTGCGTAGTTGGGATAGAATTCAGTGTAGTTAAAATATGCCTCATTGTAGTCAGTTTTAGCGAAATCCAATTGCATTCTTTCATTGGGCCAATACTCACCATTAAGTGACAGTCTTATACTTTGTACGTCGGCATTGTCAAATAAAGTCGGGTCAGCTGTACTCGAGTTACGTTTGTCGGTTTGAAAGAAAACAATAACAAAACGAGGTCTTTCAACTGAAGTGGATGTCTTGACAGCCCAAACTTCACGTCTTGCTCCTTTAGTAATTGAGGGTAATTCGTGTAACTCCCACTTCCTAAATGGAATAACTATAGGTTGATCTTTTTGAATGGATTTCATAAGATTTAATTTTATGTCGTCATTAGGAAAGATATGTTTAACTTTCAGCTCAACGTTAATTTTAGCTGTAGTGGAGAGCGTTCCAGAGACATTCTTTTCAGTAATATATAAGCAATCATTGTCATTTCGTGCTCGAACTAGTCGTATTGTTTGACGCCCACATGTAATCATGGAATAATCGTTGAAAATGTTGAAAATATGTTTGAGAGGTATTTGAAGGTTGAAGGACTTGTCGCTATCATTCAAAATAGGATCTTTTGGGTAATTCCAACCGGCTATAGCCATATGATTGGAATCTTCTTGGTTATAACAGGTCATGGCACGTACGGCACTCACTATTCCAGGATCCCGAACTGTTTCCATTTCCCTGGCACTTTCACTGTACGTACATGAATCGAATAGAAAGGCTCCAACATTATTTGCTAATTTCACGTCACCAGCTCCGTTTACTTCAAGCGAACCTTTAATGCACAACAAAGTTTCGCTCATTGCAAAAAACGAATCAACTTGATTAATGCTAAACTCCACAATGTCACTGCAATTGAATGACTTTATAAATGGAGCATAGGTTCTATATTCAGCCTTTCGAATTGATTCATCAAACATCGGCTTACGGTAGATATCAAACATTGGAGGCATGTCGTTTTGGCGTAGACGTTTTCCATACATGGTTGTCATTTTTCAATTTAAAACCCAGCGATTGCAGGACCAATTTGTTTGCGAACGTGAGCTGTTTCAGCTTTGGCGACTGCTTAGCTAATGAAGTTGGAAGTGCTGCAGATTGTCTTTTATGATTTATTATTAGCCCCATCGCGCTCTAAGCTCCAACACCAACGTACTTAGTTCTCCACGAAAGTTTACAGGCTGACCGTCCTGGTCTAAGGCTATGACAGTGATGTTGGTTATTTCACGTTGTGGTATAACGGGTAAGTAGAGCAAATTATGAGGAATTTCGTCAATGGAATATCCTGGATCTACTTGTACGACGAATTCGTAAATAGTATGAGCAGGTCTGTTTGCATCGAAGGCTCCAGTGGTAATGTTACAATCGAAGCGTATGCTAGATACTTTAATAATTTTGACTGGGAGATCTGAAGAGTGCAATTTGTTAGAGTCGAGTATTTTCGGTGAAAATCCCAACATTCTTCCAAGACTATTGGTCTCCTTGAAGGAAATTTTGTATTTACTGGAAATTTCACATTTCAACGTATTGTGATTGGGTTTTAGTGAAAATATGTCCTCTGGTCTAGTTGAATTGCCAGCACCCAATTTATCTCGGATAAACGCTTCAAGATCGGCAATTTCATAACATCCTGTGGGAAAATCAAAACTTTGAAGCTTGCCCTTGGTATCGTAGTAGTAAAACTTACAATTTTCAATGTTCGGTATACTGTGATAAGAATGAAAAGATCGTAGAGCTATTTCGTATTCCTTCTTCTGAACGAGCTCAATAGGCGTAGGAGGTTGAAAGGTAAACACGTGATTGGTGCTGTTAACTCTCAACAACTGCGACATGATGACTAATGAAATACGAATAATGTTTGAATTTAAATAACATTTTTTATTTTTTTAATGTTTGGTTACAAAGGAAACAAGTAGCTTGCGAACTCGGAGGGCCGTCACAATGCGTCGTCCAATCAGGTCGGTTGTAATGGATGAAACAAGGCAATCGTATTTGTAGTTGAAAATTTGCTCGATATTCATTGGGAAGTTTATGCCACATTTCCAGCAATTCCGAAGGTCTTACACACTCTGTTAGATATTCAATGGGAAAGTGCTTTAGTTCTTCGGCAGTGAAACTACTCAATGTTTTTCCATGGTAGATATGTTGTAGTAATAGTTCCGTCATTGTTGTAGAAATTTCAAACACAAATGACCGCAATTGATTTGATCATAGTTTTGATATTGGGTATTGTTGTAAAAAATTCTCGCACTCTTTCCAAAATATTTAACAACTTCTTTCGGAGGCTTCAAGTTACCAAATGAATCGAAATACTCTACATTGTTGTTTATCTTTCGGTAAGCTACCCAATGACTTCCGCTATTCTCAGAGGTGTCCAAATTAACCACTGCGCATTCTTGTTTCCGGGGGCCGGCTTTGGGGAGAGTGTCTCGCATGAAAACTCCTCGAAAATGCGGTATTTTAAGCGATTTTGCGTATTGTGTTATGTCAAAGTTGGTTAATGCGTGATTGGGTAGCTTTATTGGTTTTTTTGCTTTTTCAAATACAATCCGAAGCCGCCTTTTGGATACTTTTTCAGATACAGGCCAGATCCTACACGTTCCATAGCCTTATTATGTCGTACATCTTCTTCCAATTTCTTTTGCGCATGCTTTGCGTCAATGACAGTTTTAGCAATCCCAGCAGCACCCCCTGACAAAGCTCCGAGTGCCGAAAGACCTGCAAACAAAGGGATAAGTGGTAGGAAACCTCCGGATTTCGCTACAGGTATCACTCGAGGAACCTCGACTTCTTTTTTCCCACCAAATTCTTTAATAAGTGCTTTGGCCGCTCGTAAGGCAAACGTTGCGGTGTCTTTCAAAGATGTTCCTCTCTTCAATGACTTTCCCACTTTTAGAATAACATCTCGATGCAAGGAACGACGTTTGCGACGACAACCCATCCCCAGCTTTCTTTTCACCTTCATTCCGCCTGTTACAAGTAATGCAGCAGTTTTCTCTCCCAGTGAAGCGTCTTTTGATTTGACACGAGCCCAAGCTTTATCTTCAAGTATTCGATCCGCTTTGTGTCGTTCTTCGAGAGACTTATTCTTCAAGTAAGAAATATCGTGTTGCTTACAAGCAGCGTCCAAGGGGTTGATGCCAGGATCTCCACGATCAAGACGTTTTTCCAATTTTGTACCGGCTGAAAAAAAAACAATCAATTTTTTACATGAGGGGGTGGAGGGGGTAGTACTTACGTCCACAGTACTGATAGCTAGGTAAGTGAAGCTCAATAGGTAGTTTATTGATGAGAGAATTTAAGAGACCTTCTCCTTCAAACAACAACATTAAGACTGATACGCGTAAGTGGTAACACCTATATTTAAAGAGTAGTACTACGAAAAGCGACACACACAATGAAAATAATTCAACAAGAGCAGACTATACCCATTGAAAATCTGGATTTTACCTCAACACCAACTATTGGTAAACATGGTAAATTATTACCAAATTCTTTCCGTGCCATTATATGTGGCCCCAGTGGGTGTGGAAAGACGAATGTCGTGCTGGCGCTCCTATTTAATCCGAATGGCGCGAAATTCAAAAACGTTTATGTTTATTCAAAATCGTTATTCCAACCAAAGTACCAATTGCTGCAGGAAGTTATAGCACAAGTGAAGGGCGTTGGCTATTTTCCATTCAAAGACAACGAGGAAATAATAAGTCCAGATGAAGCTCAGCCTAATTCTGTCTTTTTATTCGATGACGTTGCATGTGATGGTCAACAGAAAATTCGGGAATACTATTCCATGTGCAGACATAAAGATATCGATGCTGCATATCTTTGCCAAACATATTCAAAAATACCGAAACAGCTTATTCGCGACAATTGTAATGTTATTGTGTTATTCAAGCAGGATGAGGTAAACTTGAAACATATATTTGACGAACACGTATCTTCTGACATGACATTTGACGTATTTAAAAATATGTGTTCAAAGTGTTGGTGTGATCGCTATGGTACATTGGTAATTATGAAAGATTTCACCCTCAATGATGGAAGGTATCGCAAAGGATTCGATAAATATATTAAATTGTAAGCTGCGCCTTCAGTCCATACCAATATGTCTGACGATAAGGTTGCTACTGCATTGCGCAAGAAAAAAGTGTCTGAACTTGCCAGATCGATTCGAAAAAAATACTTGGCATTGAAATTAGGTAAATCAGAGCAAGATGAGTCTATTAATAAACTATTCAAGCCAATATCCAAACCACTAGAAGAAATTGTACAATCCTCGAAGACATTACAAAAATCGATTACAAATTTACAACCAAAGGAGGAAATAAAGAAAGAAGAACCCGATGATAATGATGGTGTGTTTACACGTTTCCTCGAAACGGAACCGGTGGCTGAAACCGATGAAGAGGGGAATATTCCAATGCCCGAATCTCCAGAAATAATGCGTCCTGAGGTGACACATGAATCCATCCAAGAGTATTTAGATCAATATCCTGAAATTAGTCAATCGTATATCGAAGACTATTTCCAAGATAATGGAAGAATCGATAAAAATTACGGACCTTTCTACAATGACGATCTCGGTTGGAGTTTAGGTACGCGTAGAATTGGATTTGATGGAAGAAACGGCAATATCAACATACTACAAGAACGAAATAAAGAAGCTGGATCCGTGACTGGTACACCTGGCTTATACCAGCTTTTATTCTACCACGATCCAGAAGGTTACACCCAGCAGGATTTGGAGGCATATAAAACCCTTCTAGAGTATACTAAGGTTCACCTAGATACACGCAACCGTCTTAAGGGTTCAAGCACTTACAAATATCACAATATTATCAAACCTTTGTTTAGAACAAAATCAGAATCATCGAACCGTCGTCCCTCTACTCGAACACAACAGCTACTAATGGAACGTCCATCAAAAATACCTTTTACGAAAAGTGGCGGAAACGTTCTCGATTCCCGTTTGGTATACAACGAAGACCCTATGGAATACATTTATTGGGATGATCCCAACGAGTTGGTTGAACGTCTAAAGCTACTAATTGCTTCGAAAGAGGCCGGTAATACGTCACACGACAACGAAATAGTAGCAATTATCAATGAACTCAAGGAAGCTGATATAATAGAATAATACAAGTTGAAACTTGTTCATTTCAATTATGCCAGTCGATAAATTCGGACATAGACATCAAACGCCCTATGCGCGTTTACCAACGAAAATTACGTTCCCTCATACACCGGACGGTAATATTGATATTGGAAATGTGAAAATTTGTAATGTTAAAGAACCGACAGCAAATAGTGACGCTGCAACAAAAAAATATGTTGATGACTTGCGTACTATCAACTCACCACAAACACACAATATAAAGAATTTAGAAGTAGGATTGAACGAAATCAGAAACGAGCTTCATAAGATTGAAATTCCCATATTACAGGCAAATATTACCGACTTACAAAATAAAACTAACGAAATTAATACATTCATTTCGCGAAATCCCCCAGTAGCAGGTAGGGATATGGCTACGAAGAAATACGTTGACGACTCAATTGCCACTGCAAAAGTCTTCATTCGAAGAGAATTTAGTGCGAATGCAAGTATACGTGAATTGAAAAAAGAATCTGCAGAAAATATCACAGCCGTTTCGGATTTGAAAAGTAACATTTCAGACATAGTGAACAATATTAAGACATTGGATATAAATTTCCATAACCGCATTCATAGTCTGGAACTGAAGCTGGCCGGTAATACATCATAATATGCACACCAAGGAAAAGATTCAACTCGTAAACGAGCTTCACAAACCTATTCGGAAAAAATTCCCTCGCAGACGCACCATTATCAAGGGCCTTGACGATCTTTGGCAAATGGATCTTGCAGAGATGAGGAATTTTGCATCACAAAATAGGAATCATAAAATGATACTGGTCGTCATTGATTGTTTTTCAAAGTTTATGTGGACACGCCCACTAAAGACGAAGACCGGAGAGGAGATTACTCGGGCATTCTCGGACATTCTCGCTCATACACGACGAACACCGAAAAATCTACAATCCGATCAGGGGAAGGAATTTTACAACATCAAATTTCAAAATTTAATGAAAAAACATGATATAAATCATTATAGCGTACTTAGCACGATGAAAGCTTCTATGGCTGAGCGTGTTATAAGAACATTAAAATCGAAACTCTACAAATATTTCAGTTTAAATGGCACCTACAAATGGATTGATATTCTGCCTGAAATTACTCAAAACTATAACAATACAACACATTCAACAACAAAATATAAGCCTTCTCAAGTCAACAAATCCAACGAAAAATCTATTTTGAATAACACCTATAGTCATTTAAAGATAGCAGGCCCGCGAAAATTTAAAGTTGGTGACATTGTGCGCATATCCAAGGCAAAACATGTCTTTGAAAAAGGATATACACCCAATTGGACTACAGAACTATTCAAAATCATCAAAGTTAAAATTACCAATCCTGCTACGTATTTACTTGAAGACATGCAAGGTACACCAATCAGCGGCTGCTTCTATGACGAAGAACTACAGAAAACATCGAATCCGGACGTTTACTTGGTGGAAAAAGTTCTTAGACGTAAAGGCAAGAAACTGTTCGTGAAATGGTTAGGCTTAGACAAAAAACATAACAGCTGGATTAATGGAGTTGATGTTTTATGACGTAAAATGCCACATAAATTGGAGTCGTTTCAGATCTTAAACTCAGTTAGCAACATGAGTTATCAAGGTGTCAGTAGTGGTTACGACAGTAGTAGTAGTAGTAGTGATAATAACTATTCTGCAGAGCTGGATAGAATTTTGAAAAACTATGAGTTTGCTGCAAAGTCTGAAAATGTGTACCTGCTTTCAACACAATATACAATTTCTGGTTATGAAGTAAAATGTGGAATTAGTCCGGCAAGATCATTTACGCCTGCTGTTATTCTATCTCAACAGCTAAAGTGCAGCAAAATATCTTTCAGCACTTATGAATGGTATACCTTTATTTCAATGATGACGCAACAGATGAATGCTTTCTTTCATGCCACAGACGACGCCGACAAGTTCCAACCTGATTCGTTTTCATGTGGAGAGTACTGCACCATTACTCCATCAAATTACGATGGGTGTAAGTTGATTTTCGTCAAAAAACATGGAGTTGAATATTATATGGATGAAGAAGAAGTGTCTCAAATTTTAGAATTAAATAATTTGATTTTACAACGTATAGCTATATTGGAAAATTTAAATTTTTGTCAATATTATTATAATGTTTTGGATTTCTGTAAAAATGTCGCCTCTGAAAATTTAAATCCTCAACAAATTTTATATGCATTTTGTTCTATTACACCTAATGATATGTTAAACAATGCTCTTAGAGAATTTGTATACTTTTGTAAACTTACAGTTATCAATGATTTAAATAAATAGTTATATATTATTGGTATATGTGTTTTCTTTAGGAAAAAAATAGCTGAAATATTCGAAGATTGAACCTATTTCCTCTTCAATAGCTAGGCTAGGAAAAATGCTCCAACCAATTCGGCTATTTCAGCTATTCTTTATGTAATACACCAAATGTTTGATATTTTATTTCACTGATAAGAGAGAGAGTCTCGATGTGTGACCTTGAACTTACCAAAAAAAAATGCATAAATCGAACCATTTCAATCTTTTTTTCCTAGGGATTTTTCTCATGTTAGTGTCTCCTTCATTGCAGGAAAAATGAAAACAAAAAATAAATTGATTTTTTTTTATTTTCGATACACATAAAAGCGATTTAAAAACTACAATTATTTTTATTTATAAAAAAATATTAGATAAAATTAAGACGCAAGTGAATCTTTTTTTTTTACAGCCACACATTCAAATTAATATATATAGATATAAACTTAAAAAAATTTTTTAAATGACTACATTGAAAAAAATTACTTTAATTATAGAAAAAAAACAAAATTATCAAAACTCACATTCGGAATCATCGTTTTCATTAATAGTGTCAATAAAGCGGGTCACCCCCCATTTCATGTATATCTGAATTTGGTGTAAGAGGTACAGGATGTAAAGCTGAGTAGCATTGATCACCAGTTTTCAATTCGAAAAGTAATTTTAAAAATTCATTTTGACACCATTTTCTAGACGTTTTATACAAAACAGGCAAATAATCATTTGTAACTCTAAAATGCTGATGATTACGTAAAACGTGAAGATTTATATTTAAATTTGAAGATTCTAAAATAGATGTGAATTGATAATAGCATTGTTGACATAAAGTTAAATTTAAATTTTCAATATAATACTGGTGAAGCCAGACACAAAAGTACTGCTCAGACAAGTCGAAGCATGACCAACTGGGGCTTACGAGTAGTGTATTTCGCATTTTGGGGTTCACATATCTCATTCCACAAGCGTGTTCCCAGTCACAATACTCATCGCCCTTTTACGTATTTTTTGCGATCTGACTCAATGCAGTCCACCGGTACTCTGCATAATTTTTGATAATTTTCAACAATAAATTTTGAGGTATATGTATATCTATTATAAATTGTAAAATTGATGTAGTGTTTTCGCAGATAGTCTTGATACAAATATCTTGGAGTGTACTGGTCATGTTATACCTAAAAAAAATTATTCTCGGTTACTATAGTGCCCCCAAGGTAGAGTATCAAAAGTCCCCGGAATTAATTGCCGCTTATCGTCATGTGGACTTAGACCAGTTTTTGTTTGTTCGATGCTAAATACTTGATGTAAATATGATCGAATACAACGCTGGCTTATTGTTTGTTCTTTAAAATTAGTTAAACATTTCACATAATCCTCAAAACATATCCTATTTTTTACTACATTATACTTTACACCCTTCAACTTTTTAACCACCCCTAGCGTTTTCATTTTTAACTCAATTCGGTCCTTATCGAGTTTCTTTTGTTCTAAATACTGTCGTCTCTTTGCTCTTTCCTCCCCATCTACGTCCAATTTATAAGTGTACATTTTCGATCTTAGTCCTACAAAGTGGGTCATAACTTTACCTTTCGACTCATCTTTCATAACACCTAAAACTTTTTTATTCACCTGTGGAATATTATATTGATTATCACTTGGATAATCTGAAGTGTCAAATTTTTGTATATCTGCCTTAATAACTTCTTCATAAGCATCATCACATGATAGCTCATAAATAAAGCTATCGGTATCCATATACATAAGTTTGCATTTTTTAACACCCAATTTAGGAATCATATGTCCATAATGAAAATCATACATGCATATTTTGGAAATATCTAATATTGCCATTCCTACATACAAAGGTTTATTGAATATTATGTTAGTTTTATTGAGTTCAATTGCCGACAAGTTTTCATTGAAAATTTTTCTACTATGGAACCGATAGCTTGCAATCAAATTTTTCGCCCCATACCGACCTTGCCATTTAGTCACCAATTTCACTACTCTATGTTTTCTAATATTTTCCATCGTCTTACCGAACACCGCGTTATTCATCAATTTATACAGGTTCTTTTCGAAAGTGCTTTTAGCTGTCGTCCTTAGTCGAGTATTTAACTCAATATAGGACTTTAGCCAGGTAGACTGTTTAAATTTCAAAACTTTATACACTTTAGTGAGCTGTAATCCGTTGGCGAGCATCTGTTTTAAATTTCGATAATGAACGGTATACTCTTTTTTATCGTAAAGTGTAGTCATTAATTTCGGTAATCTTGAACCTAGAGGAACACGGTGTTCAGCACCAAATGGAAAATCTTTGTGCGTATCGTGCAGGTTTTGCGGATATGTCAAGTCAACTTTGAGAATATACCCTTCGAGGGAATCGTCCGGAATGGACTGAATAAAATCAGCATCAAATTGATCGACGTCTTCGATCCATTTAAACCCTCCGTAGGGCAGAGGTTCACACATTGCCCAACCGTACAAATTGTTCACATCCAGGAACAACAAGTATTTGGAAGGCTTACTAGGGTCATATTCCAGCATGTACTTGTTGTTTGCTTCAGCAAATCTGCTGCTGCAAACTGAAATTCCGCCACGAATAGCTTTTTCAATAAACAAAACCATGTCTACGTCACGCAATAGTTCCAATTTACACCTGGTCGACTTTAACATAGCGTCCCAAGTGTACCCAGGCATGGTATAGTACCACGCTGGATCCAAGCCATAAGTTGCGTGACACTTTTTCCGAAATTGTTCGAAAACATCTGTCAAAAGTAAAACGTCTGTTTTCATGTACATGTCTGAATATTCGCCCAAGTTTTGAATTTGAAACTTATCCCACACACTTTGGGCATGAGCATATTTGTTGAAGCTAAGTGGTTTATAATTTAGTTTATTGTAAAAGCATTCAATAGGCGGTAATGACGTTTCATTGAATTTTTCCCAGCTATCGATGTAGTCATAGCAAAATATTCCTTTTTTAATCAATAATTTAAATTTTTCATTATCCAAATGGGAAAATTCCTTTTTGGATATGATGAAATCGTTGGGGTCCATGATGGATGTTAGTTCATCCAAGGAAGCCCCCAAAAATCTCAATGAATCAATAAATCTAAATTTTAAATTCGTTTTTGAGTCGACTAAAGTGAATGAAATGTATTTTTCTAGGTTTATTGGAAGAACACTCATACTGCCTTTTTTACATAAACTAGGAATCATAAAATTGCTGTCGTAACCGCTCAAGTTATGGAAAATGACAGGTGTTACGAACAACTTGCGGTAATTAAGATTGCACGATTGATGGGCGAATCCGCGAAACTGACCGGTAAAGTGGTTGTGATCGCGTACAATTATTTCGACGTCTTTAAATTGTTTTCCGCAAATATGGCAATCAGATGCATCAACGGTACTTGACGGAAGTACCATTGGC
>CAJUYG010005756.1:0-13290 GCA_910591675.1 Galerucella calmariensis
AGGGTGGTAGGGTCATTTTGTTGAATATTTTGTACTGTGAAAATTTTATTTGCCACCTCAACCTTATTGTTAAGCGATTCTTCGATATATCCTTCAGCAACGTTTGATGACTTCCATCCGCAATGCCTCTTTAAACTAGTTATGTCGGCACCAGAGTCAACCAATATTGTTGCAGAAGACCGACGAAAGCAGTGACCAGTATATTCTGTCGGATTTACCAAGTTCAAATAAGTAGCAACTATTTTGGGCATTTTTCTAAATTGATGAATTCCTACCACTTGTCTACAACCCTTTCCGCTTTGATATTTAAAGAAAAATCGGTCACTGTTCATATTTTCTGGTCTTAACGAAACATACTTTCGATAAACATTCAAGTAGATCTGATTAATTACAAATGATCTTGGTTTGTTGGTTTTCGAATCAGGTATGCTGATTAAAAGCTTAGATTCTAAGTCTTCTATATCGTGTACAGTCATTCGGACTAACTCATCCATTCTACAGGCCCCAGAAATACCAAATATTACAGCCACCTAAAAAATAAATAAAGCTATAATCTAAATAGAAATTAAAACCTTGTAAATTACCTTAATCATTAAATTTTCGTTATCTGGAGCTTCCTGGATAAATTTTTCAATTTCTTCCTTCGTTAGAATCTTAGATTTCTTTGCCCTATAACCTTGAGCTTGCCGTTTCAATAAAGAACGAAGTTTTGAGTATGTAGATATATCTACATTGTGTTTAAGTGCAAGGGTTGACTTCAGCATTGAATAATAGGCCCATAATGTTGAAGATTTCATCTTTAAACAAAGGTCTAGGAAGTATGCCATTACAACATTTTCTGAGAAAGAACTCGTATTTTTACTCATGCGATAATCCATAAAACGTCTGTATGCATTTTCGTACTTTTCTCTTGATTTCTTTGGCAATAATTCTAATGAAGCAGTATCCACTGCCTCAACCAGCTCTGGAGGAGTCCCAGGAATGGAAATTTCATCATCACTTATCATTTTACTTTCGAGAACACCAGTAATTAAATTTATAAGCGTCAAGTTTGACAATTCAACCTCAATACGTTTCCATAGTAACCCAAGTAATTTTATTAGGAATTTCAAAGCACCATTTATTTGGGAATAAAATTATCGCGTTTTTTTTTAAATCAATCAATATCTGTCGAATTTTAAACGATTTGCGGAAAAATAGTATGTTTACCTCGTAGGAAAAGCCACATTCCTGGACTCTGTGTTGCTAAGTCTCGGCTTGCGCCTCGACTTAGCAATCTTCACAGTCGTCCAGGAATGTTAAGCTTTTCCTACCCGGTAAACAATGTACTATTTCTAAATTAATTTTTTTTTTATTAGAATTTAAGTGCCTCGACAACTATGGCCATTGGCACTGTACAAAAGACAAAAAGACATATTATAAATACATACACTATCTTAAAACATATATATATATATATATATGGCTTGACACCTCATGTGGGGTTATGCCGCGTTTGCTTTCTAGATCCGCTTAATTGGGGTGGATCAGTCCCCGTTATGCGTTTAAATTCTTTCACTTATGTTTCTCCATAATTTCCTATTTCTTGTTTTCTCTTTCCAGTTTGTTACTCCTGCTCTACTAAGGTCCACCTCTACCTCATTTTGCCATTTTGACCTGGGTCTACCGCGTCTCCTCCTTCCTCCTGGATTCCACTGCAAGATATTGTATGTTACTGATTTAGCTCCTTCCCTCCATACATGCCCTAGCCATTTAACTCGTTGTACTTTTATTCTTTTTACAATGTCTTCGCCTTTCATTTCGTCCAAAATTTCACGATTTGTTCTACTTCTATATTCATTTTCATCTATTTTTACAGGTCCCAATATTGCTCTCAAGATCTTCCTCTCAGTTATTCTTAATTTTTCCTCTTCCTTCTTTGTCAACGTCATTGTCTCTGCTGAGTACATCATGATTGGCCTTATTATCGTTTTATATATATTTAATTTTGTTTGCTTCGTTAAAATTTTACTTTTAAGTAGCTTTTTATTTGCGTGGTAGGCTCTATTTGTAGCGTGTATCTTTTCTTCAATTTCAGTGGCTCTATCTCCAGTGTTGCTAATCATAACCCCCAAATATTTATATTTTTTAACTTCTTCAAATTCATAATCGTTGATTTTTATTTTTCCTTTTTGGCTTAGGTTTCCAATTCTCATTAACTTAGTTTTACTTTCATTTATTTTTAGCCCCATTTTCCCTCCCTCTGTGACTATCTCCTTTAGCATATTTTCCATGATTTTTCTTCTTTTGGTTATAAGCACGATATCGTCCGCATAGGCTATTATTTGGCTGCCACTTGACCTTAAGGTACCCTTGTGTAGTTTTCTCATTGTATGTTCTAATGATAGATTGAATAGCGTTGTGGACAATGCGTCACCTTGTCTTACCCCTTTATTAATCATAAATTGATCTGTTTCTCCTTTTTGCGTTATTATACTGATCCTTGTTTCATTCATGGTCATTTTGATTAGCCTTCTCAATTTTGCATCTACTCCTTGTTCTTTTAATGCTTTCATGAGTTCAATTCTTTTTATTGAGTCGAAGGCTTGTTGAAAATCGATGAAGAGCATTTCGATGTCTAATCTGTATTCATGCGCTTTTTCCATTATTTGTTTTAATGTGTGTATAGCATCAGTTGTTGATCTGCCCTTTGTGAAGCCGCATTGGTATTGCCCTATCACTTCCTTTGTATTTTTTACAAGTCTCCTGTTAATTAACGCAGATAATATTTTGTAGGCAACGTTTAATAATGTGATTCCTCTGTAGTTTTTACATTCATGTTGGTCTCCTTTCTTATGTAGAGTGACAATTTGTCCAATTTCCCATTCTTCCGGCATCCTTTCCTCGTTCCATATTTTTTTAATCAGATAATATATTCTTTTATGTAGAGTATTCCCTCCATATTTAATTAGTTCTATGTTTATTCCATCCTTTCCAGGTGCTTTTCCATTTCTGCTCTTATTTATTATTTCCTTGACCTCCTCAATTGTTGGTTCTTCTAGCAATGTCTCTTGGTTATTATCATCTGTTACCACTTCATCTTCATCCAAGTAATTTGGTTCCGTTAATAGTTCCCTAAAGTGATCTACCCATGTTTGTTTATACTGGTGTTCTTCTTCTGTCAGCCTTCCTTCCTTGTTTTCAATTCCTTTTGTTTTGCCCTTATACGTCTTATTGCTTTCGTTAATTTTTTTATAGAAGCCTTTCGTATTTCCTCTCGACTTTTCTCTTTCTATTTCTCTGATATTATTATCTATCCACTCTCGTTTTTTCTTTCTAATTATTTTATTGCTTTCCTTCCTTATTTTTTCGTACTCATTCCTGTCCTCTAGATTATTAGTTTTTATCCATTTTAATCTTGCTTTGGCTTTCTTCTCTACCACATTATTGCATGTCATGTCAAACCACTCTTGTCTTTTCCCATTTTTCTTCGTACCTAACTGTGTTTCCGCTGCAGCTTCCAAACATTTCTTTATGTTGCTCCATTCAGACTTTACTGTTTCTTGTTGGCTTTCGCCTTGTGATAGGAGGTTCTCTATTTGTGTTGCGTATTCTTCTCTTAAACATAAAACCTGTAAAATACTCGGTAAAATATCAATCTAGTTTATATTTTGTGGTAGAGGTTAGTTGATTTGAGGAATTTCAATGTCTTTGGGATTTCAGCGGTGCAGTTTAAAAGCTCTCTCAGGTGTTAGGTCTAGGCGCTTGTATGTAATGGTGTATTCCTGGCAGTCTGTGTGAAAATGTTTGACGGTTAAAGCACTATTGCAGTGACGGCAGACGGGAAGGTTTTCAGAAGACATCAAGTAACCATGTGTGTATCTGGTATGGTTGATCCGCAATCGTCTGATGACAGCAGCTTCTCTCCTGGTTGGGAAATCGAGGGAAAGACAGCCGATTAATGGTTGGATGTCGTAAAGGGTTGTTGTGCCAAAAATTTTGCCAGGACTCCTTGACGGACTTTTTGAATAATAGTTTCATGTCATCTGGGAGCTGGACGTTGTTGTGGTGATGGAAGAAGACGCTTCTTTAGCATGGTGGTCAGCGTTTTCATTGCCAGTAATTCCAATGTGAGATGGGAGCCAGATAAGACGACTGTTACATAACGAGCTGAGAGAGTGTGATAGATGTCATGGATGTTTTGAACTATTGGATGGTCAGTAAAGATGGCATTGAGTGAATTAATTGAGGGAAGTGAATCGGTACAAATGGCGACGCGCTTGACAGGAGTAGAGATTTGCTTGAAAGCTTGGAAGATGCTATACAACTCACCAGTGTGAACGCTACATGTTGAGGGCAACCGATAGGAACCTATTAGTTCGTGGTTGGTTGTGACGGAGCAGCCAACACCAAAAGAAGTTTTTGAGGCGTCTGTGTAGAGAACTACACCATATGGTGTTTTTTCTAATATTTCCAAAAATGCTTTCTTTATAAGTATGTTGGGCGATTCATGTTTATTGAACTTGGTAAGGGAGGTATTAAATAGAGGAAGTTGTTTAGTCCAATGAGTGATTTGAGGTAGGGGGAGCGGAGTGGTCATTGAAAGGTCGGTATTCTCAAGTAATGGGAGAAGAAGATGGGTAATAGATTTTACGCTACGTTTGGAAGTAGTGTTGGAAGGATGATGTAGAAACATTGATGTAAAAAAGGGTAAACAGGGTTGGAAAGGTTGGAAGATGTTGATGCAGCGTATGAAAGGAGGAGGGATTGACGTCTTAGGAAGAGGGGTGGCTCATTTGCTTCACAGTATAGACCATCAGCTGGACTAGAACGGAAAGCACCGAGAGAGAGTCGAAGGGCTGTATTGTGAATAGAGTTCAGTGAGTCGATGGTGGATTTGGAGGCTGACATGTAAATAAAGCTGCCGTAGTCTAGTTTAGAACGGATGAGGGATCTGTAAACTCTTAATAAGGTATTTTCGTCGGATCCCCAGTGATAGTGGCAGAGAGCTTTGATGATATTAAGTCTTTTAAGACAAATGCCTTTGAGTGTGTTGATATGAAGTTTCCAATTAAGCCGAGAGTCGAAAGTTAATCCAAGAATTTTGCAATGATTAATAGCAGGTAACAGGGAGTTATTAAAGAGGATTATAAATAATTGTAATTATTCTAACGCTTTATTGAATTACAAATTCAAAGTTGGTATATCTAGCCTGGGAAGTAGCTGTTTCTTTTTTCCTAAACAGTCACTGTTTTTGGAAAATTTTGCTCAAAACTTCATAAAGCGTTAGAATAATAATAATTTTCATTCGATATCTACATAATATAACAAGAAACTGTAATAATACTTTCTATTCTAAAAAAATTCTAAAATGTGGCGAAGGAGCTGGGGTAAACCTTCAATATTTTCCACAAACAAGCCAGAATCACATGAATTTGTTGTTTTTTAATTCAAATTAACTTATTTCTAATAGCTTAGTTAACTAAGATACAAGATATCCATGTTAACATCCACATTCCTTTTTCTATCTCCCTTATATCTTTAACATTTCCCTCTTGAACACTCGTCTCTCTCTTGGACTCTCGTTTTTTTATCTTTCATCTCACTTTTGCACTCTCGCCTCATTCTCATCTCTCTTTTAGACTCTAGTATCTATCTTGCAATCCTGTCTTTCCTTGCACTCTCTTCTTTCTCTTGCACTCTCGTCTCTATCTTACACTTTTTTCTTTCTTTGTCCTCATGTTTCTTGCACTCTCGTTTCTCTCTTTTGCACTCACGCCTCAGTTGCACTTTTTCTTTTAGACTCTAGTATATATCTTGCAACTTTGTCTCTCCTTGCACTCTTGTTTCTTTATTGCAACATCGTATATATCTTACAGTTTTCTCCTTCCTTGTTTTCATGTTCCTGTCTAGATCTTTCTTGCACTCTCTTTTGCACTCACGCCTCTGTCTTGTACTCCTGTCTGTACTTTTAGTTTTATATGAAATAATGTTATGCAGTGAATCAATATACAGGGTGGGGCAATCTTCTGACATCGGAGGATTACATCGTTGTGGTGATAGATAGAACTTTATAGTTTTGTGTGAACTAATACAGTTACTGAGAGCTCATTTTGAAAATACTTTCGATTCTACAGGGTGTTCCAAAACCACGTAGCAGCACAAACTTACATTTTTTTAAATGGAACGTACTATATTTTGTTTAAGAATCGAAAAGATCTCACCGAGAGCGTTACAAAAATATAGCACTCTAACATATTATAAGGGTGTTTTACAAAGATATGGCCAATTATTAGCAAAAAAGACCTCCTCTTCAACACTCTGCAGAACAGTAAATTAAAATAAATCAACAGGTCTTTGTGTTCAAATGTCATACACACATCATTGGCTGTGCTCAGTATTAATTACTTTTTTCATCTGTGGCTTCTTTAATACAGGGTGAAACAAAACGCAAATCAAGCAATATCTCAACATTTTTAAATGAATCACCCTATAAGTCTTTTTACAATTTGTTAGTACAATTAATAAACTTTTAAACGATGTAGTAAACTTGGGCATTAGTTAATGGAAAATCGTAGATATTTTATGATAATGGTCAAAAACAAGTATTTTACATACAAAAATTAAATGGTATTAAATTTTTACATGCAACATCTTGTGAATTTTAACATTTCTAAGGCATAAATTCTAATCGTAATTTTGGATGCATCTAAAATATCTTTGACTTCTACTCTTACCATTAGAGGAAGGAAAGAAGGAATTATGTTGGAAGCAATATTTTTGTTTACTGTAAGTAGGCTAATGTCATTATAGTAGGTACTAATAAATATAAAACCAGTTTGTAGTCTTTACGAAATAATTACTCAAGTCACCACCAACAGTATATCTTAGTTATGTAAAATGCAAGCTTGTAATTCATTTTCCAACTTTTTCTATTTTTGAAAAACTAACAATTATCAAAAACCAACATTATAAGAACACTCACATTTACATAAATGAACATTGACATTCTATAAAAAGTATAGTAGTTTATGCTAAGTGTTCAAAATGGCGATCATTTACTTCCATACAATTCTTTTCAAAAACGAGGATCTTACTCTTTCCAACATAGCTGGAGTTATTGTGGAAAATGCGTTACGTTTGATACACAAGAAATCCATCGGTGTGAGATCTGGAGATCGAGGAGGCCACGAAATTGGTCCACCACGTCCTATCCACCTGTCGGTAAAATTTCTGATATACAGATGCTCCATCTTGTTGGAACCACAAGTTAACTATTGTGTTTGAATCAACTTCCTAAACACAAACGAAGAATACAGCAATATTTCTTTGACATTTATTAGTAGATACTATTTTGATAGTAACCCACTTGATATAATCAAAAAAATGGCTTGATTATGTTTCGCCCATTCTCAAACAAGCCTATAATAACAATTCTTGAAAGTAAAACATGAATAAATATGAAATTTTTGGTAATTCCAGGTAGGTACCCACGGTATTAGCAAACATTTTATTTCATTGATTAGATATTGTAGATGCATCCAAAATTACGATTAGAATATATGCCTTAGAAATGTTAAAATTTACAAGAGGCTGCATGTAAAAATTTAATACCATTTAATTTGTGTACGTAAAATACTTGTTTTTGACCATTATCATGAAATATCTACGATTTTCCATTAACTCATGCCCTAAGTGTACTACATCGTTTGGAAGTTTATTGATTGTACTAACAAATTGTAAAAAGACTTATAGGGTGATTCATATAAAAATTTTGAGATATTGCTTGATTTGCGTTTTGTTTCACCCTGTATTAAAGAAGCCACCGATGAAAAAAGTAATTAATACTGAGCACAGCCAATGATGTGTGTATGACATTTGAACAAAAAGACCTGTTGATTTATTTTAATTTACTGTTCTGCAGAGTGTTAAAGAGGAGGTCTTTTTTGCTAATAATTGGCCATATCTTTGTAAAACACCCTTATAATATATTAGAGTGCTATAATTTTGTAACGCTCTCGGTGAGATCTTTTCGATTCTTAAACAAAATATAGTACGTTCCATTTAAAAAAAATGTAAGTTTGTGCTGCTACGTGGTTTTGGAACACCCTGTAGAATCGAAAGTATTTTCAAAATGTGCCCTAAGTAACTGTATTAGCTCACACAAAACTATAAAGTTCTATCTATCACCACAACGATGTAATCCTCCGATGTCAGAAGATTGCCCCACCCTGTGTAAAATATTTTCATTTGAAAATTTATGGAAATATATTTCCAAGCATATTTACGATCTATCTAGTTAGTTTTAATTTGATCGTACCTCGTATAAATAACGACAACTTAAGCTTGTTTTTACAAAACGTCTCGAGAAGCATATCGTCCAGTTAGACATAGTACCTTACGAAATTTTACACTGTTCTACATATAAATATCGAACTGTCCCCACTTGTATATTATTAAAGTTGTTGTGGTACCTTATCAAAGTGATATAGAGAGTACCCACTTTTGCCAATCGTTCAACAGTACTTTCTTGGATTTCTTCGTGGTTTTAACATTCTCTTACGAAAACTTGAAGGACTATGGCAATGGTACCTTCGAAAGTTCGGTACTTATTAAATGTGATATAATTTTTTTTTTTTTTGGAAATTAAGCTCGTGATAAAAATTTTTGTGGTTTAAATATTTTGGGATTATATTAATAGTGGTTAGTACTTTTGTGTGAAGTGATTTTTTCTATTTATGGATTTTTTAACTTTCAGAAGATACCTGTAAGGTTAGTATGTTTTTTTTAAACGAAGAAAGCCCTTCAAATTTTTTGGCAAAGCTCCTGGGTCACCAGGACACCTCCCAACTTAAACTTAAGTAAAAATAATTTTTAATGAATTGTGGTTTTTGTCTCACTTCTTTCCTTATACTTTAAAAATGTCCAAACGAAGCTTCAGAGCAAATAATAGACTAGAATGCTCTCCATAGTCTAGCTCTTGTCTTGTAAATATTTAAGATATTTTGGTTTTTCTCTTCTTTAGTCTTCACCATAACACCTCTTCTTTGACATTTGTTTTCCTATGCCTTGTTAGAAGAATAAACATTTTTTTAAAGAATTTTCTAGTCTGTATCAAATTTTGAAGTCGCAGAATTCTGGTGAAATATTTTTTCTAATAACAATATGAAGTTTGTTACTTTTAATATTTAATTTGTCTAATATTATATCTCCTTTTTCTGTTTTTTTTTCCATATTTTGAAAACTCTTTTTAATATTTAAAATTTCATAGTAATTCGAGCAATACATGCACGTATAAAATATTATTAAAAAAAATTTTGCAATGATATTAACAAGAATTCCATGCATAAACAATATTCCTGTAAATTTGTCAACGAGGTATTTTATTTTTTTATATGATCCATATAAAACTCTACGGTTATTCAATTTTCAAAAGAACAAGAATACGAGGGCATCAAAAAAGAATTAAACACAAATTTCAAAAAAAACAAAAATACGAGGTACGTCAAAAAAGAATCAGGTATTTAAATAAAATGTTTGAAAAGAACATTAATACGGGGTACGTTAAAAAAGAATTATTTAAATACATATTTTAAAAAGAACAAGAATACGAGGTATGTCAGAGAAGAGTTATTGAAATAAAGTAAAGTTTCCATTTGATCATTAAACTTAAGAGCTTCGGCTCGAGTAATGTCAAAATAAAATTTCGAATGTGAATTATCACATTTTAAGCAATCTGGTACAATAATTTTGTAACACTCAGCCGAAAATAAGAGAGAAAAAAAAAGCGACAATCTCGTTAAGTCGACCTTCACCAACTAAAATTTTGTTACGTAAAATATTAAAAAATAAATGAAAAGTGGATCCTACCGACCGACATTTTATCAGAAAGGAGAATACAGGCTACCCGACATAAGTACGTAACGCAATTGTAGTATATGCACTTTTATACACAAACACACCTTTTCTTTAAAGTAGCCTCTTATGTAACCGCTTATAATATGGCTTCTTGCATCTTTTGCCATTGCAACACGATAAATGTTTATAAAATAAATACGTTAATACAATTTTTTTTATTTTTTTTTAATAAACAGTTCTACAGTTGAACTCGGGAGACAATAGAGACTCAATTTCTTTTTCTAAATCCTTCCAAGTTAACTGAATCAACTAGTAGTCCTTTCTATAAGTTGAAAAATAGAGATAAAGCTCCTTAAAATATGAGCTGATTGGATTCGGAATGACCTCTAGAAAAATGAGTTTTGAGGATTTAACTGCACATAAAAAATTGCAATTGTTATTAACAAAATAATATGAAAAAAAAGATGTATTTAGATTTTTGTTAATAACTCTTAAGCTATTAATATTTATGATATTTGAAAAAAAGGTCCTTACAAAGGAAGAAATTTCCGAAAAAAACTTCCAGCTCCCGGAACTCTATCTCTATTATTAATAGTTTTAACTTAACGCTGAAAATAGGGCTCCGCGCAGCGATTACGGCATGGGTGCTCTGCCGCTAAACACGGCGTACATCAGAAAATTATTTTTTTATAGTAACAAATATGAATTTAAAAATTTAAATAAATTATGGTATCATCCAGATACTTGAAAGAATTTATGCCCGCTGGAAAAAAGAATTTTTAATCAATTTATCAAAAAGTTATGCAATTGTTGATTAACGATTTTTTTTCCTATCTCTGTTTTCATAAATGACGACATAAAAGTTTAAATAATAAACCTAAAAATGTTTGGCTTCGTGGAGCTCTTCTTATATATATACTTAACAAGATACCGCGATAAAAGTTTATTAAAGTTAATTATTTTGATATTAATAAATTTTTAAAGTTAAAAAAAAATGAAAAGTCCAAGAAATGTTATTGAAAAAATGTTTTCAACCAAATGTTATAGTTTTCGTATCCAACAATGGCATTAAGTATCATTGTAAAATTTTTTTTACATTTGTTAAGAAATTGTTTATAAACAAATAGACAAGTCTAATATTCAAAGAAATATTTTTTAACAATAATGTTGTCTTGGAAAAATATTGATTTTTGAAAAATATATTTTTTCTTAAATGAATGTTTTTATTGTTTATAACCGTTTTTTTTATATTTCGATTGTTTAAATAATTAGTTAAGTTAAGGAATGATTTTCTATTTAAAAATCATAATTGGCATTTCTTCATAGGTAAATGAAAAAGAAACATTTTTTATCAATAATTTCATTGTTTGTTAACTTAACAATTTGTTATAAACTAACTACCGTTATATTTTTTTTTCTTGAGCTAAAAAAAATAACAAAAATATCAAAATACTAAAAAAAAATTTCTATTTTTTATAACGCTTTTAAATATTACACGATACCAAAATTTTTAGGTTTATTATTTAAACTTTTATGTCGTCATTTATGAAAACGGAGAAGGAAAAAAATTCGTTAATCAACAAATGCATAACTTTTTGGAAAATTGATCTAAAAATTTTTTCCCAACGGGCATAAATTCTTTCAAGTATCTGGATGATACCATAATTTATTTAAATTTCTAAATTCGTATTTGTTACTATAAAAAAATAATTTTCTGTGGTACGCCGTGTTTAGCGGCAGAGCACCCATGCCGTAAACGCTGCGCGGAGCCCTATTTTCACCGTTAAATTAAAACTATTGATAATAGAGGTAGAGATCCGGGAGCTGGAACTTTTTTTTCGGAAATTTCCTCCTCTTTAAGGACCTTTTTTCTAAATATCGTAAATATTAATAGTTTACGAGTTATTAACAAAAACCTAAATACCTCTTTTTTTTCATCCTATTTTGTTAATAACAATTGCAATTTTTTACGTGCAGTAAAATCCTCAAAACTCATTTTTCTAGAGGTCATGCCGAATCCAATGACCTATTGCTCATATTTTTAGATGCTTTATCTCTATTTTTTACGTTTTTCAACTTGTAGACTGAACTATATAAAATAAATACGTTAATACAATTTTTTTATAATTTTAAAATAAACAGTTCAACAGTTAAACTCGGGAGACTCTATTTCTTTTTCTAAATCCTTCCAAATTAACTGAATCAACTAGAAATTTGATTATTCTCTTTTTTTGAGGCAAAACGAAAGAAATATATTATTTCTTCCACATTAATTATATGGTAGAAACTGCGTATTCAATGAAAATACTATTTGTTTTGTTATTTTAATGATTTCAAGTATATAGTGAAAGGAAATTTGATTTCTTTTTGATGGACATCATCTGCGAAGAAGTAGTGTCCATTACGAAATTGTATTTGTATGTTTGAATAAAGAAAAGCATCTTGATGTACCTAATTATGAAGAAACTAACACGAGTTTAAATGACAAACATTTCGAAGCATCTCAATTGTCGACTAATTTAATAGCGAAAGTTGTACAATACAATACAATAAAATTGAAGAAACTAAAGATTCGTTTAGATTTAATCAGGATATTGGGAAATTTATGGGATAGTAAGTTTCACGCTAATTGGTATAGGCTGAACGATTTTAATAAAACCAACCCTTTAGTTGTAAAACATGTTTTTGCACAAAATTTGTTATGCTCAAGTTATCCTAGTAGTTGAAACACGTTCTATATGGTTGACAAATTTCCACTTTTTCATTCATTCTCGAAATAATCTATCAGATTAAGTACCATTTTTTTGCTTGAGGATGCAAAATACCGGAAAATTGCTTCTTATTATTCATATTGTCACTGGTGAAAGACTTTTTAGAATCGCTGAAAACTAAATACATATCCTTTTTTCTCCCGTCGAAATTGCATAAGTCTGTCTTATTCATCTTACGGATTTTATTTGGAAGTTATGATTAAACGCAATAAAAGAAAAGAAAAACGGTGAGTATGTCTTTGTTGAATCGTATGACCCGCATGATAAGACTGCATTTGACTAGACCTTGTCAGAAATGTGAAGTCAATTTTTATACTTATAAAACAAACTACAAAAAAAGGACAAGAACGAACAAGAGAAAAAGTACAAGGAAAGGGGAGAGATGATAAAGGAGAATCAGTAGCGACAAAAGTAAGGATATGAAGCAGAAGGTAGCTACTATATGGAATGAGAAGCGGTTATAAGGAAAAACAAGAAGGATGGAGGAGAGAGAAGGGAAGAAAAGGAAGAAGAATTACTAGAATTTACGGAAACGACCAAGAAGGACCACTGAAAACAAGAAATGGCAAATAATGGGAAGAAACAACAAGAAGCATAAAGGAACAACAAGTATATTATGGGACAAATGAGGAGAAAGGAGAAAGGAGAATAATAGACTAGGAAGAACAAAATACTGTGTGTA
>CAJUYG010005757.1:0-13288 GCA_910591675.1 Galerucella calmariensis
ATTTTAATGATTTATTACTATCAACCAATTTCAAATCGAGTATAGATGGTATTGGATTTGCAGCTGCGACGGCGCGGTGAAAAAAAACAATCTGCTTAGATCTTCTAAGGCTCCATAATTCACTGTCATCTTATCGGCATTCATCCGCATCGGACAGTTTTTTTTAATTTCCAAATTACGGGGCTTCTCATTATATTTTGATACCCACTTATTTTCATTAATTATTACGGGAATAAAAAGAAAAGTTTCGAATAAAAATTGTATTATTTTTTTTTTTAATTTCTTGGGAAATTAAGCCACAATATTTTTAAATTTTTTCTGTTGTGTCAGTTAGGGATAAAAATTAATTTCTACTTATTTTTTCTTGACAACGGTAGCTGGAACGCTACCGAAACGTTGAAATAAAGAATTTAAAAATATTGTGGTTTAATTTCCCAAGAAATTAAAAAAAGAATGAATAATATACCACAAGGAACATACAGAAGATAATTATTAATTTATTATTAGCTGTCAGTACTTATACCAAAATTGATTATACTGCAGATGAGAAAGTAGATATATTATCAATTTATGTGAGAAATTAAATAGTATGATATGGAACCAGTAGCCGATAAGAACATATTTCATGTGTGGTTCGACAATAAGGGTACCATTAAATAGTGGCCAAATAGTCCCTTAACACCATTTGATAGCTTTTTATGGGGGCTTTTGGAAGAAAAAGTGCATTTTGATTCAAAAACAAATATTAACTCTATCACGACAAAAGTTCGTGCGAAAATTGAAAATTCAAAGGGTAGTAATAACACAATAGCTGGGCATTAAAAACTTTGAAACGAAGATATTATTTGTGCATTGATAACAATGGAGAGCCTCTAATGTTATTTCAAAATATAGTATTGTGACTCGTCATTAATTTTGTTTAATTTCTATATATACAGTGTGGAAACCACTTATGGAATAAAATTCTTTATGTCATTATTTTAGAAAATTATAAAGAATGTCGAGACACGTCAACTTTTGAATTGAGTTGTACGTTATGTAAACATAAATGTAAAGGGTGATTCACGCAAGTATGCCATAGTTGGTGTTGTTTTTTTTAATGAAACACCCTGTATATTTGCATATTTTTGAAATCCTCTCAATGAACCAATTTCAACAAACTAAACAATGTATGGTCAATTATGAAATATACGGGGTGAAATTTTTATTTTTACAGTTATTAAACACATACATAAAATACCTGATGTATTTGATTTCAATACATTGAAATGAACGCTCAAAATCTTCTCCACCTAGTTGTTGACAATAGCACAGTCTCCTATAGAACTCCTCCTTAACTTTGTTTAAAGTTTGAGGTGAAATACTCCGTATCTGTAGTTATCCTGTCTTTGAGGTCTACAAGTCTAGTTGGTTGTGTTGCATATACTTTGTTCTTGAGATAATCCCACAGAAAAAAATTTAACGGCGTAAGGTCTGGTGATCTAGCCGGCCACTCAATAGTACCTCTTCGTCCAATCCATTTATTGGGGAACATTTCATCTAAGTAAGTTCTTACCATTAAAGCATAATGGGGTGTTGCCCCGTCTTGCTGGAACCAAACATTTTCATTCGGTAACCTAGGATCTATTGCGTTGGCATATAAGTTTACCAACGCAGGAATCACTTCATTTCTAAGCATATTTAAATATTTTTCAGCTATCAAATTTCCATTTATAAATATAGGACTAATAATATGGTCGCCTATGATACCGGCCCAAACGTTCATCTTTTGAGGGTACTGAGTACCGTGTCTCACGCATCCAATTAGGATTCTCTGCTGACCAATATCTACAGTTCTGTCGGTTTACCTCTCCATTCAATGTGAATGTTGATTCGTCAGAAAAAAGAATGGTACCGAGAGCTATCTCATTTCTGTTCAGCTTATTCATCAATCTTCTGCGAAAATCCATTCTACGATCTGGATCGTCTTCTTAACTCCTGCACAAAAGTTGATTTGTAGGTATGAAGTTTTTCTTTATGAAGACATCTTAGAACAGTTGTATGACTAACATTATTTTCACGGGCAATTTGACGTGTACTTGAAGTTGGATTCTCTTCGACACTTAACAAAATATCCTCTTTCACATCATCTTAAACGAAGTGTGGTTTTCTTTTCAATGGTTTGACATGTCCAAGTTCTCTGAATTGTGCTTGAATTTTAGACACAGTACGTGAAATATTAGGCAATTCGGGATACCTGTGATTAAATAAGTTTGCCACTTCAACTTGACTTCTGCAGTTATCCCCGTACCCGATCATCATTAGAATCTCAATTCGGTGAGTCTCAGTTAAATATTTCATTGTTATGTCGACAAGGAAAGAGTGTTTAACTAAGATTTTACTTTTTCAGTATAAACTGTCCACACATCAACAACTGACAGAATAGAAAACAATCCACATTACTTACCGATTTAAAACAATCCACATTATTTACCGATTTTGTCTAATTATTGGCGTTTTTAGGCAATTTTTAGGTATTTATGATAAAATTCATGGGCGTAGCAGGTTTTGATTAATGTACAAATGCGTCTAATAATTAGTTAGTTTATATTTTTGATAAATCCATATTTCAAGTGTAATAAATTATTAATTTTAAAATTTCACCCTGTATAATTCATAATTGACCATACATTATTTAGTTTGTTGGAATCGGTTCATTGAGAGGATTTTAAAAATATGCAAATATACAGGGTGTTTCATTAAAAAAAACAACACCGACTATGGCATACTTGCGTGAATCACCCTGTACATTTAAATTTATATTTACATAACGCACAACTCAATTCAAAAGTTGACGTGTCTCGGCATTTTTTATAATTTTCTAAAATAATGACATAAAGAATTTTATTCCATAAGTGGTTTCCACACTGTATATATGAACTTTATGTGAATTTATTTCTCATCTTATAGTAGGACCATCCGTCATTATAGAACAAAACGAATGCTACTCAATGTTATATATTTATAATCAGGAAATGCAGGGCTACTCAAAACTATAAAAAATACAAGGTGTCCTATTTGAAATATTGAAGATGCATTTTATTGGGCACTTTTTGTATACAAAATTCAATCTGTTGTTACATTTTTGGTCGGTACAGGTAAAATAATAAAACTTTTATTTGAAACTTTTGTTTGTACTCCAGTAATTTATGAAAATAAATGTAGGTCAAATTATAATGAGAAACCCCGTACATAAACCAAGCCAAATTTAACAATATTAGTTTTCACGGAAAGATAGATGGTTTTATTAACAAGTGGAAAGATCTACTGACTTCCCTAGGAAAGACGTAGAAGTTTTTATCACTGATTTTCATTAAAAACTCTCCGAAAATGGTGAAGTTTATAAATCATTGTATTGTGTGAGCTATTTTGAGTAAAATCCACCAAAGTAAAGACCAGTAAAAGATCCGAGATAATCCAATTCCGCAAGCGGATTTCTTCAAAGGCGAGCTGTAAGCAGTATACTTCAGATCACTTCAAAATTACAGTAGCCAGAGTCAGCAAGAATAAATTCACGATATTCTTGTGCTACAGACAGACAGACAGACGAAAAAATTACTATTCCAAATAAAGCTTGAAGTTTCTATTCAACTTCATTTTAATTAAAAATGTATGAAAATAAAACATTAATTATTATTTCGATATTTAAAATAGCATCGTCAGAATGGGAGAAGTTACATTTGATGTTATGCGACGTGATATACTAGTATTATTATCACAGGCCTTGCAGAGAAAAATACAGTACTGATTGTCGACTAAAGGTACGTTTTCCTCCACATTCGCCAGTCGCTAGTAGCCGCGAAAAAGTAGCGACGACTTATTCGCCAAGACACCTATTCATGTATTTAAACGGGAGTGTTTTCCTTCTCGCTACTGAGTAGCTGCTACCCAAATTAAAGGTCGATTCAAACACATCAGTCCCGTGCCGTCACAGTTCCGGCGCCGATCCGAACCGTCCGTCATAAAAAATATTCTTTAATTAAAATGTGACAACGGCATCTACACTCGTCCGGCGCCGATCAGTTTCGGAGTCGTCAGTCTCCGAACCGTCTTCGATCCGATGGAGTCAGTATTCTCCGCGACGATATTTTTCAGTTTTGACGGGACTACGCCGGAAGGTACAAGTAGAAGACAGCGCATCAACAACGGAAAAATTTAAAAATGAACGATGAACAATTAATTGAATGTGTTAGAAAATATGACGTTTTATTTGATTTGTCCCAAGTCGTTGCCTTGGTGAAATGGCTTTCCTCCAGTGTGTGTCCTCTTTTTTCAAACTTCTTGAAATTTTAGAAAATAACAAGTTAAAGCAGTTTTGCGACATTCTAAAATATTGATGAAACTTGACATCATCTTCCAGCAGTTCTGTATATAATGTTGCGTATTCTCCTTCGGTGTCCCTTTTTCTCCAGGCATCATGAATCCATTTCCGAGTTTTTCTTTGGTTTACTTGCTCTTCTACTTCTTCGTCGAAAATTGAGGCAATCATAGCTAATTTATCATCTGAGAAGCTTGCCATCTTGTCAACACCTAGGTCACCAACTATAAACTGATTCGTTTCGGCATGAACAAACATTACTGATCAGTCAAAAAAGTTCGGTGACGGAACTGTCTCGGATCGGCGCCGGAACTGTGCTGAGACTGATGTGTTTGAATCGACCTTAAAGGTCGATACTCATATATAATATAAATATTATATTCTAACTTTTTTTTTAATTTCTTGGGAAATTAAACCACAATATTTTTGAATTCTTTATTTCAACGTTTCGGTAGCGTTCCAGCTACCGTTGTCAAGAAAAAATAGATAGAAATTAATTTTTTTTTTATCCCTAACTGACACAACAGAAAAAATTTGACAACTAGAAATAAAGAATTCAAAAATATTGTGGTTTAATTTCCCAAGAAATTAAAAAAAAGAATGAATAATATACCACAAGGAACATACAGAAGATATTATATTCTAATAAAAAACCAAGTATTTCAATAAAAAATATATTATACAGTGCTATTCAAAAGTCCCCTCCCCCCCTCGTAACTTTTGAAGGCTACACTTACATTAATAAAATTTGGAGGGTGGAAATAAAGTGTTATAAACTTCTCTACGAATGGTAACAGGTGACGTAATAGTAATAGATGACGTCACAGTGCCACTATGTCCAATACTTTTAAATCGGACCTTATGGCAAGTGCTATCTCGTTTGAAAGGCATTGACATTGGCTACATATTGGTATTGGCCATATTAATACATACTTCAAGGTACTTATAAAAAAAACAGCCGTATTGCTAATTACTTGTACTTTTGGTCTAAAATTACCCATACCGACTGGCCTAGACGAATATTTAACAAGATCCGATCGGAGGAAAACATCTCTTTGCAAAATTCGTCTACGAATATAATCATTGCTACCCTAAGGTCCGTTTTCCTCCACATTCGCAGGTCGCTAACGACTGCGACCAAAGTAGCAACGATTATATTCGTCGATAAATTTTGCAAATACATGAATAGGTGTCTTGGCGAATAAGTCGTCGCTATACTTTTTCGCGGCTACTAGCGACTGGCGAGTGTGGAGGAAAACGTATCTTTAATGTTGGCAAATAAGAATTCTGCATGGCATAAGAGGCTTAATTCTGGGGTGTGGGAGGTGAGAGTCATACCTGCTTTCCACACTTCCACAGTTCTGCTTTGACGACTGATGTACTTTTTTCGGGCAGCACTGCAGAATACATTTAAAATGCCTCTTCGATTTCACAACCGGCCGCAAAATTTGACGGTTTCACACCAGGTAGTTAATATCCTAACTTTTCGGAAGGAGGGCTAGAATCAACATAACCCTCTCCCTGGCTATGCCCGTAATACATCGTTCTTATTAATTTCCTTCTTGAATAAATGTACTTTTACAAATGATTTCATATCGACTTCCATTCATTTGATTAACTTGACACCACGCATTGAATCTCTCATTATAATCAATGAGAGGGGGCATGGGTGTTGGTAACTGTAGTTAACTGTACTATCTCTTGTCATTTTAGTTTCCTCTCTCGTATATACAGAGTTATTATAAAGCATGGAACCCCCTAATTATCTCCTCAACGGTTTAATATTTTTAAATGAAATTGCTAATCCATTTCTAAGAAGATCCAAGGAATTCACTAATGCTTTACCGGCAATGCATATCAACTGTGTTATTTTAAATAGATCAGTATATTTTTACATTTTTGAATTAATTCCTCGTGAAATTCTGCATACAGTTAAACTTTCCATTCATATTTTTTATAGAATAATTGAGGCTTTAATCAATAATTTATCGTTTTTGACTTAGGATGAAATCTCAAACCTTTAATAGTCAAATAAATTAATTATTGAGTGATGTAACCTATTAGTATAGAGACATTAAATTATTGATTAAAGCCTCAATTATCCAATAAAAAAAAGTTTCACTGTATGCAGGATTTCATAAGAAATTCGAAAATGTAAAAATATAAATATAAAATAACAAAGTTGATATGCATTTCTGGTTTAACCGGAAATGGTACATTAAATTTGATAGCATTTTTCAATTCCTTTGATTTTCTTAGAAGGGTATGAACAATTTCATTTGAAAATATCAAACCGTTGATACTTAGGGGGTTCTATACTTTATACTATCTCTGTATATACTTTTAGCATTCCAATTGTTTTTCTATGCTTGATTTATATTTTTCCACTATCTATATTGTCTACTGGTAACTTTTCTCACAAAATGTATTTTGTGTAATCAAAGTTAGCTTTTAAAACTGATCTAACTTTTAAAATACTTTTATTCCACACAAAAGATAGAAATTTCTTTACCGAAGAAATCTAGAGTATATAAACTTTCTTGTTGGAACTATTATTCAGTGTATATAGGTCATTGCGGAAGGGAAGTTGGAAACTGTATCCCAGAATGATAAAAATTTTTTTTCAACTATACTTTGAAAACTTCACCCTTCGCTAACCATATTCTAACAAAATTCAACTCATTTACAGTAGTCCAGTCATTACCTCGGGAAAAACAGGCTAGAAATGCAAATGAACCGAGAAAGCCAAATTTTGGATATAACGTGGGGGGGTCAGAAGCACTTTCCCAGTGATCTATCTAAATACAGCTCTTCATAAGAGCTTGGTCCTCCCTTGAGATACGAAATTTTTTTTGAAATACTTTTTTGTTGTTTTTCTTACGGTCCCTCACATTTTTCACGTATTGAGATATCGATCGAGAAAAAACTTAAATTTGAGGAGTGAAATTTGTTTTTTGTTATTATCTGTCTTTCCGGGAAAGATATCTAAAAAATGTCTTGTATCAAACTTGTAGAGCGTGATCAGACGTACAATTTTTTTGTTTTTTTTTTGGTTTTTCAGTTTTGACAAGGGCGCCGTAAAATTAACGGCATCGCGCCCGACGCTACAGTGTGCGTTCCGCCATAGAACGCGCCTATACGGCGGCCGTTGGAGCACAGAGTAAAACATCTAACAGGAGACGAAAGCTTTGTCGGTTCCTTAGAAGTCGGACTTACACGATATTGAGCGGAAATACGTCAAGGCATTGTAACATAAACTAAAAGTAACACGAGTATTGATTCGAAGTAAAACTGTAACTACTACACTGAGAAAAATAGTAGTGTTGATGAACGTCCCTAGTCCAGTAAATGAAGGCGGAAATTTTTTTTTTAATTTGCAGGTAATAGTAGGTACATTGAACCCCCAAAATGTCAGGTGCCTGAAATTTGTGGGAGAGTCGGAAAATAGCTCTAGAGATCCCGAAAATCCGTTTTTCGCCGATATCTCCCGAACTACGATCCCTAGAGAATTTTTGTTCAGACAAAAAATGAAGAGCAGTTCATTACCTATAAAAGTTGTTCCCACAATTTATTTCGTTACGTCAATATTTTTTGCAAAAATGGTGGTTGATAAGTTCGCAGTTTTCTGAAACTTGAAAACTGACGCTCCTAGCCCAAAATCTGGGATAAGGAACCCTGAAAATACACCAATTTCTATGTTTAGGCATCCAGGCATCTATGGTAGATGGCGCCACCTTGCATTATCGCGAAATAATTAAGGCCATGAAAAGAAACATGAAAATGATCGATCTCTTACCCACTCTCGGGGTCAAAAAAGTTATCGCTTTCTTTAAAATTGAGTCCCTGACCTGCTTTTATTGGACAGACCAATCCTAGGAACGATTGTGTGCGAAAAGGTTTGAAAGTAGACGCTAAAATTGCAAAAATAACTTTCCGTATGTAGCGGGAACCCCAAGTTCCGCGGGTTTGCTTGGCGAGAACCAATATTAATGATCCTAAGTAAAAAAATGAAACCTCACCGTGTGCTCCAAAAAAAAAAGAAAAATTTCAAAATTTATTATTTAATAATAACAATAAAATTAATAATGACTTGAATTGCACTTTTTACACTGGAATACTACTAATTTATTCTTGAAAAATCATGAAAGAGAAAATTATCAGTTGTTGACAAACAATGCAGCAGAAAGCATCCACGTGTACACGCACTATAGCAGACGCCGTCGACCACACTATAGATGGGTGGCGTGGCGGCGTGGCGGCGTGAGAGAATAAAATGAGGCATCCATTACAACAAATTTAGAGACAAATTTTTTTTAATGCATCAAATAAAATACTTGATACCCATGTCAAAAAGTTCTGAATGTGACCTTTCATCGGGTATGAATGGTATGATGCTTGACCGGGAAGAATTTTACTGTAAAGAGAAAAAACTCAGAAAACTGGAAATTTCCCCGATTTTCCTGAAAGCCCAGAGATCTGGGCGGGTTTGACAGTTAATCATCGAGAAATTCCCGATAAACCAGAGCGCTCGGGAAAACTCCAAAAATCCACAAAAATCGCCTCTTGGAAAACACATTATTCAAAAAAATACGGGCGAATGATTGGTAGCATTGTTTCGGAATAAAAAAAGTACCACCCCAAAGAACCATTATCCAATAGGATTGGCTGAAATAACTCTTAATAAAAATAATATGAATAAATCAATGGAAGCATTAAAAAATCTAGCAAAGACGAAGCCTGGTTTTTCAATGACCCATGAGCACGAATTGAGTGGATAAAAACACGCCTTAGTAGCCACAGATCCCTTCTTTCACCGCACTTTGATTCATTAAAAAATATTGATTTTCACGCGAGTTATTACAAAATTAGTAATTTACTTGGGGACGTCATGCCCTCAGAGCGTGCTCTCTATAAGCCGGTCTGGAGCTCAATTTTGGGTCGGCGTTCGAAAACGGGTCTCGAAAACTATCTAATTTTTCGAAAAAATGCTAGGGATCATTTCTGTGGGTAAGGAACTGCTCTTTATTTTTTGTTTGAACATAAATTCTCCAGTGGTCAAATCTCGGCTGATATCGTGGGAAAACGGATTTTCTGGAATTTCAGAGCCATTTTCCCACCCTTCCACAATGGTCAGGTACCTGACATTTTGGGAATTTGATGTGCCTACCATAACCTGCAAATTCAAAAAAAAATTGCTCTTGCTGGACCAGTTGCCCATGTTGACACCTTCGTTTACTGGACCACCCTCCCAATTATGACTATAGAATATTTTTTTCAATTACTAACATGAAAAGTAGCTCATTTTTAAGCTAACCTTAAAATAATAGACGGTAAACTAATGGGAATGAACGGAAGTGACGACTTGACATTGACAGATAAACTAATTAATTCACGCATGTGCACACAAATTTGCGATCACGAAAACTACTTTCTTTCGCCTCTTGTTAGATGGTGTACTCTGTGGTTGGAGTTTGGGTTGAGGTCAGGTTTGTGTACGTGTATATCTTTGTCATTCATAAGTTGAATATTTTTTTCCTAACCTTGTTACAAATTTTTAACCCTTAGTGCCACTTGGATTTGTGGGCGTAGGTAAATTGCGCACAGTGGTCAAAAAGTTTCCCAAATTTGGGAAGGGTTCGGCATCTAATCAAAATAATGAAACCTACCTGTGTTATCAGTTGTCAAATATATTTTCTAAAACTGCGAAGCTCGCTATACACTGTGTTATTTATAAGATGCGACATGCAAAACTGTCAGTTGCGAGCTAACGTTTTCACCAAATAGCGTTTATAAAAAATAATAACAGATTTGTGAAGGTCGTTTGAAAATAAGTTCAAATGCACTTCTAATTTTCGTAAATTCGCTCTGGTTTAATGAGAAAATGGATATTTATGTTTAAAAAAGTGTAATTCTTTTTTCATACCACTTTCGAATACTTCCAACCGCGTAGGAAATAGCCAGGGGCACCGTCCATAAATTTCAATAAGTCTGCTTACTCTCGCCGAAACCTAAAATCGTCCCCTCCTGTCCTCGCGCATCCCTTGCCCAGCCGGTTTGCCTCGAGTGCCCACCGGGTGGGCTAGCTAGTTTTACAGAGTGTCTCCAATTGAATAGTTCGCAGTGTCGATACGAGTTCTACTGAGTGCGCGAAATAAACGTTTTATTTGAACCTAGTTTTTTGAGCATCAAGTACTGTAATAATGGCTTCTCACCGATCTTATTGCTCTGTTTCTGTCCGAGTTTATTCGAATTTAGGTTAGACTGTCGTATAATAATTATCTCAGGTAGGGTTCCAGTATTTGCCTTTCAAGTTTTAATATATTACTTACAAAAAAAACATACATTATTGGTTTTTTCCTAGTAACAACTGCATTTTGAAATTTTTATTCGATAGTACGGGTGAAATTTTAGTATATATTCAATAGTAAGGCACAAAAAGTTTCAGAGGTGGTACTCAAATAATTATCTGTTATTATTTTTATAAAATTCCGTCAAAAATAATGCTGAAGATTTTTATGTCATTTCTAGAATTAATGCTGTTGGAATTTTGTTTAATATGGATTATTTCCAAAACATTTCTCACCTTATCGTTTTTTTCCTTTGCGAGAATTTTAGTTTGGTCATAGTTAAATGCATGTCCTGTTTGTTATCTATGATGTGAGAGTGCTGTTACATCTGTTTTGGAGTATTTGTGAACTTGTAATCTTTTGCAGATATTGTTTACTCTGGCCAATGAATGTACTGGAGCAATCTTGGCAAGGAATTTGATACACTGTATATGTTTGCTTGTGTTTATTCATTTTTGGTTTAATTTTTGAGAAAAATATCTTGTTGTTGTCAATCAGTTTGTGGGAAATTGATCTTTTTTCCTTTTGTGTTATTTTGTTTATTTTTTCTGAGATTCCATTCACGCAGGGAAGCGAAATATAAGTATTGGATTTTTTTTATTAGTTTGGGAGTTGTTATATATGGATTGAATTGGTTTATTGATAATTTTGTTAGTAAATTGTCGTGGGTAGTTGTTTTCTGCTAGAATGGTTTTAATTTTCCTAAGTTAGCTTCTCTAAATTTAGGTTAGTTCAATAGATCTATGTAATTCATTATTCAAATTATTTTATACTTATTATGTTACGTTATGTTAAATTATGATATTCATAAATGAATATTCGTGTAATTTACTGTTTCAACTCTTACTCTGTGGAATCTACTCATTTCTTTGTAAATGAAACCAACTGTTTTCAGATAGCTTCACAATATATTGAAAAAATGGTAATTCTAATATATTATGGAATTATTTGGGAACAGTTGATTTAATTTACAAAGAAATAAATATTCATAAATATTAAATATGATCAATATTTAACGCCTGTCCCTCGTAGATATACTTCCGAGTAAACATATTAATCACGGTGCCGATTGACCCCCGTATAACACATTTTTGCTGTTATCTGCATGATTTATGACCGATCACAAAAAACGCGGTAAATTTCAACAACTTCAAAGGAGTTACCAGACTTATTGAAATTTATGGACGGTGCCAGGGGTGGAGCACGGGAAATTTGAAAGTTAAACGTGAAGTATCGCGGCTCGATTTCCCGCTGTGGTGTTTTCAGTATTCGAAAGTGTAAAATGGTGTACCTACTAGTTTCTTAACCATTTCTTTATTAAACCGGTGCGAATTAAAGAAAATTAAAAGTGCATTCAAACTTATTTTTCAACGACTTTTCCAAATCTGTAATTATTTTTATGAACGCTATTTGGTAAAAAAAGTTAGCTCGCGTTTGACATTTTTGTACAGGAATCCTTATGTCGCATCTTATAAATAACACAGAGTATAAATGTTATCCTCACTTCAATAAGCTATTAGGGTATTATTCCACAACTTTTTTTTCCAGTAAACCTTCTCCAACTCTCGAATAAATCGAGAACTGGAATGATCATTAATCCTGTTCGACTTTTAAAATAACATTTTCATTAGATCCTACCATCATGTTATTTTTAGGAAATAAATCCAATAACGGACACTCCAAGCAGAACGATGTTGAGACAAATGAGTGAACAGGAATTTCCTCATCGTGTTGACTCTCAAGGAGACTTAAATACAAGCGCCAAAAGTGTGAAACTACCGCCATTTGACGAATTTATAGAGCAAATGGAATCAAATAATTTCAAAACCAAGAAGGATATCAAACCTGACATGACCAAGATTACGAGATTTTTCAAACCAAGGGTAAGAGTAGTGAACATCTAATATTTTGTGTATAAACTATCAATATTTTAAGATTAATGATTTTAACAAAATAGCAGAATTGAAAAGCGTTGAGGTTGCCGCCTTTTATCCTGTAAAGTCTATTTATACCAGTCATATTGAAAGTTGATCTTGGAATGAAAATGTGTACCAAGCCTGTACAATTTAGCAGGTTAAACTGGCTAAAAATGTTAGCGGTAGGCTTAGCTAATTTTACCGGTTAACTAAACTAAGCTAACCGCTTAACTGGCAAATCTAATTAGCTAAGCTAGTTCAGTTAACCGGTTAATCGGTTAGCTATCTACTTAACCTGGAAAACTTGTTTAGTCAGCTTTACCGGCTAAATTGTGCAGCATTATGTGCATTTTTTTTATCAATATCTCTCTCCATGACACAAATAATATTCAACAGTAATTACACGAATCTTTGTTGCTTTGGAAATCTGGGATTTCCCAATAGCAATAAAGACAAGTGCTAATCTGGTTAAAATTATTAAAAAAAAATTATTACCACGAATGTAATTCGGCGTGATTATTTTATAAACTAATTAGCAAAATGCAAATATGTAAGTATCTTTATTAAACAGGTTACATGAAAGCAAATTTTCAACGTCAAATCAAAATGACACTGACAAAGGTCCGGTACCCAATGGCTTACGCATTCATTCAAACGAAGATCCAATC
>CAJUYG010005758.1:0-13285 GCA_910591675.1 Galerucella calmariensis
GGATTTTAAGCAAACTTTACATTTATACGGTCTTTCTCCGGTGTGATAACGCATATGTTTGGTTAATGTTCCTCTCGCTTTAAATGACTTTGAGCAAACTTCGCATAAGTACGGTTTTTCGCCTGTGTGGCAGCGGAAATGTATATTCAACTGACTTTTCCGTGAAAAACATTTAAAGCAAACGTCACATTTGAACGGTTTTTCCCCTGTGTGACAGCGCACGTGTATAACGAATGGATTTTTGTGTAGAAAAGTTTTTGAGCAAAAATCACACTTGAAAGGCTTCTTATCATCACAGTTTCCAATATTAACATAGTTACTTGTAACATTTTCATTAGAGCATGATTTAAAATCATCGACATTATTCAACTGCGACTTTTCTTTTAATTCGTATTCCACCATTTCAATTTCTTCTTTTACAACTACTGTATTAGGATGAATAGGCATTGTATTATAACTAATTGTAGTTTTAGTACTGTTGATTTTAGTCTTGAATAGTTCCCTCCTTTTGAAATGGTGACTGGTTAAAAAGTGACAGAAAAATTCTACTCGTTTCGGAAACATTTTTCCACAAACTTCGCATACAATAATCCCACCGAAAGAATTTGCTTTCTGGATATATTCTGTAAGAAATTAAAAAATATATATAAGGAGCCATTCATTAATTACGTAAGGACAATTTCGGTGACTTTTGACCCCCCCCCTAACAACCATGTAAGTATACATAAGATTTCTTGAACTCCCCCTACCCTTTCTTACGTAAGATTCTATCTTGATCTTTTAAATAATAAAATGTTAGGAAAGGATTAGTTTTACTGAAACACATTTTCTACGTAAATCAATAATTTTGTATTAAGCAATAAAAATTATTTGAATAGAATTTAAAATACATTGTACACTATGAAATAGAGAAAATTATACGGAATCTTAAATGGAATGAGATTTTTAATATTCAATTTTGATTCATAAAGTATTACGTAAAAATGAGTCGTGACCCCCCCCCCCCGCCCCCAACATAAGGACATGTAGAGATTATCTTAACCCCTCTACCCTTCATCACTCTTACGTAATTAATGAATGGCCCCTAAACAATATGGGAAAATATTAATAATAATAATAGTGTTGTGTGTGTGAGGTTGTGATATTGACTGCGGACCCTTACGGTTCCATTAGCCTAACCAATTATATACGGTGTGGAAACTCCTTATGAAATAAAATTCTTTATGTCATTATTGTAGAAAATTATAAAAAATGCCGAAACACGTCAACTTTTGAATTGAGTTGTGCGTTATGTAAACATAAATGTAAATGTACAGGGTGATTCACGCAAGTATGCCATAGTCGGTGTTGTTTTTTTGGAACTTTAGTTCTTTACGTCAGGTTATGTTTGAGCGACCAGGGGTCGCGATGCAAAAGATCTGACCGTTACGCGTTACGTTATGTTACGTTGCTTCGTTATGTGCCTTGCTTTCGTGCTTGTGCTCTCTCCTTAGTCTCTCTCTCGTTTACGAAGCAGCGATTCATATGCTCCGGCCGGGATTCGAACCCGGTCCGCCCGCGTGGAATGCGAGCATTCTACCACTGAACCACCGATGCTATATGAAAATTCTATGCAAAGCTGGTATTCGCAGTGCTGGTGATCTACTTGAATTTGTTCGGATAAATTTTTACTATTATTTCCATAATTTTTTTTGCTCGATTAAGGGGTCTAGCACATTTACTTTTCGAAATACAGGGTGTTGAAATTTTGAAAACTTGAATGTTTTAATTCGGTAACTTTATAATGGATGGATAAATTGATTTGACATCTGGCAGGTTGTTTTTAAATGTAAAAGGGCATATTTTGATAGAAATAGTAGTTTGTGTAACTAGTGTGGATATGATGGCCATATCGCACGAGTACGAAGTTTGAGCACGACGGCGTAGGCGTTCAAGTGCGATATGGACAATCCACACGAGTCGAACAGCATATTTTTTCTACGACCCACTTAAGAAAAAATGTAGAAAATAAAAATTTCTATAAACTGTAATATAACTTCAAATTGAAAATTTAACAATTCACTTCAATGTTTCCACTAATTTTTTTGTGGTAAACGTACAGTTCTTGAATGTCCAATTTGTATAATGCTACGGTTTCCCTTTTTAAATATACGATGCTGTTATAAGTAGATGTTGCTAGTCGGATTCCCTCATGAATCGTACCGTACCATTATCTATAATAATGAATATTCTGCTAAATATTTCAAACGTCTACCTGTTGTCGTTATTAATATCAAGCAGAATAATTATTTAAAAATAAAATTAACAATAAAAAAAACATCTTCACGGGGAATCGAACCCGGGTCTACCGCGTGAGATACTGGTTTGCTTACTACTCGGCCACCGAGGCTTTGCAAATTGTTTATCTATAACGTCAAATGTATTACATACTTTTTGCTTAAAAGGAACTAAAGTTCCTACCGTGTGTCCCGCAACACGTTCTACCTTTTTTTAAATAAAACACCCTGTATATTTGCATATTTTTGAAATCCTCTTAATGAACCGATTCCAACAAACTAAATAATGTATGGGCAATTATGAATTATACAGGGTGACATTTTTTTACAGTTATTTATAAACACATACATAAAATATCTGATGTATTTGATTTTAATACATTAAAGTAAATGCTCAAAATGTTCTCCACCTAGTTGTTGGCAATAGCACAGTCTCCTATAGAACTCCTCCTTAACTTTGTTTAAAGTTTGAGGTGAAATATTCCGTATTTATGTAGTTATCCTGTCTTTGAGGTCTACAATGCTAGTTGGTTGTGTTGCATATACTTTGTTCTTGAGATAACCCCACAGAAAAAAATCTAACGGCGTAAGGTCTGACGATCTAGCTGGCCACTCAATACTACCTCTTCGTCCAATCCATTTATTGGGGAAGATTTCATCTAAATAAATTCTTACCATTAAAGCATAATGGGGTGTTGCCCGTCTTGCTGGAACCAAACATTTTCATTCGGTAAGCTAGGATCTATTGCGTTGGGATATAAGTTTGCCAACGCATGAATAACTTCATTTCTAAGCATATTTAAATATTTTTCAGCTGTCAAATTTCCATCTATAAATATAGGATCAATAATAATATGGTCGCCTATGATACCGGCCCAAACGTTCACCTTTTGCGGATACTGAGTATGTAACTCACGCATCCAATTAGGATTCTCTGCTGACCAATATCTACAGTTCTGTCGGTTTACCTCTCCATTCATTGTGAATGTTGATTCGTCAGAAAAAAGAATGGTACCAAGAGCTATCTCGTTTCTGTTCAGCTGATTCAACTTCCAATTTTAATTTTCATCATAGGTAATTTAAATTGTAATATTTTGCTTCATATTTTAAATTTTATTTCATTGATTTCCTGTTATATTTTGTGCATTTTTTAGTATTGTATTTTTATTATTACATTTTGTATTCGCCCACTTTTAATCTAATTTTGTATTAAAATGGTATGACCGTTAAAATAAACAATATTTCGCAAAAACCCATTCTACGATCTGGATCGTCTTCTGTTAACTCCTGCACAAAAGTTAATTTGTAGGGATGAAGTTTTTCTTTATGAAGACATCTTAGAACAGTTGCGTATGACTAACATTATTTTCACGGGCAATTTGACGTGTACTTGAAGTTGGATTATCTTCGACACTTAACAAAATATCCACTTTCATATCATCTTCAACGAAGTGTGGTTTTCTTTTCAATGGTTTGACATGTCCAAGTTCTCAGAATTGTGCATGAATTTTAGACACAGTACTTTGTGAAATATTAGGCAATTCGGGATACCTGTGATTAAATAAGTTTGCCACTTCAACTTGACTTCTGCAGTTATCCCCGTACCCGATCATCATTGAAATCTCAATTCGGTGAGTCTCAGTTATATATTTCATTGTTATGTCGACAAGGAAAGAGTGTTTGACAAAGATTTTACTTTTTCAGTATAAACTGTCAACACATCAACAACTGATAGAATAGAAAACAATCCACATTACTTACCGATTTAAAACAATCCACATTATTTACCGATTTTGTCTAATTATTGGCGTTTTTAGACAATTTTTAGGTATTTATGATAAAATTCATGGGCGTAGCAGGTTTTGTTTAGTATACAAATACGTCTAGTAATTAGTTAGTTTAGATTTTTGATAAATCCATGTTTAGCTAATTTAAAAAAGTACCAATATTTCAAGTGTAATAAATTATTAATTTTAAAATTCCACCCTGTATAATTCATAATTGACCATACATTATTTAGTTTGTTGGAATCGTACCCCTGTTAAGCTAGCAGAACCACTTTGGAATTTTCAATTTTTTTTTATGCCATAATTTTAGGCTATTTTTAGGCTAATTTATTACCCTATTGAAAAAATTTTTGCTCTTCAATTGTGAGAGAAATCGCGGGTTCTGCTAACTTAACGTTAAGCTGGCAGAACCAATGAGCTAATCGAATTTTTATGGAAAATTGGATTACACCATAATTTTAGGCTCATTTTAAGCTCACGTTTGCACCCACTGCCGATTTTCCTGATGCCCGTTTTTTGAATAAAAACCTGGGTTCTGCTGGCTTAACCGTAAAGCCAGCAGAACCCAACCGTTAAATAACTCCGCAGAGAAGATCCAATTAGACAATAATTTTAGGCTCTACTTACACTAATTAATTACCCTATTACAAAATTTTTTGCTCTTCAGTTATAGGAAATAACATGTGTTCAGCTATTTTCATCTAAGAGCTAGAGAGACAAAATGCTAGTCGAATGTATGTGAAAAATCTGATGACACCATAATTTTGGGCTCATTTCAGGCTCACTTTTGCACCCACTGCCAATTTTCCTGATGCACGTTTTTAAAAAAAAAATCCTGGGTTCTGCTAGCTTAACCGTAAAGCCAGCAGAACCCAACCGTTAAATAACTCCGCAGAGAAGATCCAATTAGGCAATAATTTTAGGAACTAGAATTGGACAATGAATTATAGAACTCGTTCGTCATCTTGAAACCGCCATTTTAGTTTTGTTATTATTATTATAATGCATTGTCACCGGAATGGTAAACATCTGAGAAATTACGAGTAGATAACTGGAAGTGGTTTAAAATTGTCATAAACCTGACAAATCAGAATAACTCGAAAAATACACATCGTACACAAAAATGTTCCAGTCAAAATATGAGTGTCTCCTAAAATTGAACCTCCCTCCTGGGATAACTTATTCGTACAAGTTTGCAGAATCCAGGACTAGAACAATTAACGATAATAGGAAAATTGTCATTGGATGTAAACGTGAGCCTAAAATTATGGTGTCATCAGATTTTTCACATACATTCGATTAGCATTTTGTAACTCCAGCTCTAAGATGAAAATAACAGAACACATATTATTTCCTATAACTGAAGAGCAAAAAAATTTGTAATAGGGTAATTAATTAGTGTAAGTAGAGCCTAAAATTATTGTCTAATTGGATCTTTTCTGTGGAGTTATTTAACGGTTGGGTTTTGGTGGCTTTACGGTTAAGCTAGCAGAACCCAGGATTTTTTTTAAAAAACGTTCATCGGGAAAATTGGCAGTGGGTGCAAACGTGAGCCTAAAATGAGCCTAAAATTGTGGTGTCATCAGATTTTTTACGTACATTCGATTAGCATTTTGTAACTCCAGCTCTTAGATGAAAATAGCAGAACATATGTTATTTCCTATAATTGAAGAGCAAAAAATTTTGTAATAGGGTAATTAATTAGTGTGAGTAGAGCCTAAAATTATTGTCCAATTGGATCTTCTCTGCGGAGTTATTTAACGGTGGGGTTCTGCTGGCTTTACGGTTGAGCTAGCAGAACCCAGGTTTTTATTCAAAAAACGTGCATCAGGAAAATCGGCAGTGGGTGCAAACGTGAGCCTAAAATGAGCCTAAAATTATGGTGTAATCCAATTTTCCATAAAAATTCGATTAGCTCATTGGTTCTGCCAGCTTAACGTTAAGCTAGCAGAACCCGCGATTTCTCCCACAATTGAAGAGCAAAAAATTTTTCAATAGGGTAATAAATTAGCCTAAAAATAGCCTAAAATTATGGCATAAAAAAAAGTTGAAAATTCCAAAGTGGTTCTGCTAGCTTAACAGGGGTTGGAATCGTTCATTAAGAGGATTTCAAAAATCTGCAAATATACAGGGTGTTCCATTAAAAAAAACACCGACTATGGCATACTTGCGTGAATCACCCTGTACATTTACATTTATGTTTACATAACGCACAATTCAATTCAAAAGTTGACGTGTCTCGGCATTTTTTTATAATTTTCAAAAATAATGACAAAGAATTTTATTCCATAAGTAGTTTCCACACTGTATAAAATTAAGCAAATGAATTATAAATGGCAGCATACTGATTCCATTCTCAGTTTGCTAATTTCTCTTCTTTAGACCTACTTTTGAAACTTATCACTGGATACATAAATTTCACTTACTCTTTAATTTCCTTTGCTTCTTCTTTGTAGAGCATTGTAGATGCTGTTTTATAAGTTCATTGTTATCATCACTATTCAACTCTTTTTTAACTAAAACATTGCATTCTTCAAAATTTGGACTAGCACTTACATGTTCAATTTGACTTGGAATATTTTCAAGATATGGGTCATATGGCTCTTGTTTAATGTCAACATTCCAAAATAACTCTTTTTCTTCCTAAATAAGTAAAAACATTGTTTACATTCACTTAAATACAAGAATCACCAAATTCATCATTTTTTCTATCGAATCTGGAAGTATGCTATACCCGAGGTTCCTACACCAACTTGTAACTAACTATTTTACACATAAAAACCTGATTAGTTTAGTGAATATATACCTTAATATATGTATCTATGGGCTCATTCAAAATTGAAGAAGAATTAAATTCACCTCTTGCTATAGTAGGTAATACATTTTGAGATGCATTTAGACTTGTTGTTTCCACAATTACTAACCTAAAATAATTATATTGGTATGTTTACAATATAAATGTGGGATATCTTCATTGATTTTTTTCTACTTTTTACTTACTTTTTAGGAACAGCATTAAATTTCAATAAATGTTGACCTCTTGTGTTGGTAGAAATATCTTCCAACTTGAAATGGTCCGAGCAGACAAATGCATATTTCGTCTTTAGCAGATCACTTTCTGTTAGGAATAAATGTTTCATCCACGTTTCTCGTCTAACAAATTCCTTTGGGAACCTATAAAGAATACAATGAACATTTTTCTTAACTTAACCTTTGAGAAGTTTACCTATGAAATGATCGATACAACATTTTATTCCATGTTTTTTTACATATTATACATTTTCGAACCATTTCTGTAGAAAAAATCTGAAAAAACTAGGATTTATCTGAGATAGGATAAAAGTCACAGCATAAAAGTGATGTGAGTAGGCACAAGCAGGCACAAGCACCAAAAAGAACCGCCTACTTGCACATTTTTTTATCTATGCTTGCACCTGCTTGCACAGTGCCACAGACGCCACAGTGTTATGTTATCTATGGCTTGCACCTCAGCGTTGTTCCCATACCATAGATAACATAACGTTGTTCCTAGGGAAAATTTTATAGTAACAGAGTACCACGCAAAAAGGTAATAAATTGCTCTTCTTCTTTTTATTTGCAAATAAAGGGGATAAAGTATGGGGTATATGTCTATAGTTGATGGTCAGGATTTGGATTTACATAAACACCCACCAAGTGAAGGAGCGTATATTTGTATTCTCTTTGGAGTAAATAATGCACATAAAACAGTTCACCATAACCGACTTAAAAATAGATAATCTTAAATAATCACTTTTTACAAGCATGCCACGCCGCTTTATAACCACATAACATTCTTCCCTTTTGCGCGCGTCTTCCTCTTCTTTTTCATGCATCCCTCGGCCTAGGACCACAGAGATTAAAATCCTGTTCACCACAGAACACTTTAAATGTCTATGGTGCTAGGCGCGAGATTCAAACCACAAAATATCGCCTACAAAAGGGGTTTATTTATCGTGGTTTGATAACCAAAAAATAAGAGAAAAAAGGGTTATGAAATTTCAAAATTTTGACACTTCGACCAGGGTAGAGCATGGCCATCTACAATACTAGGTGGCCATGGGTAGAGGTAAGGAGAACCGTCTCTGTGTTTGAAAAAGTGTCCGTAACAGCGCTGCGGCACCTTAGAATACTTTTTAAAGAAAGCGCCAAAAGTGATAAGAAGAAGATAAAGAAATAAACAAGGTATATAGTTGAAGTTTTGTATACGGGTATTTCACTAACTACTCTAGTCATGAAAATTTTTAAATATTTAAACTCAGCACACTTCACTCCGTCTACAATAGCTACGTTCATATTAGATTTTTTTGCACGCCAGCGCTACTCTGGCAGATAATTGAAGCTTTATTGTCAGTATACAGCTGGACACTTTTTCAACTCTCCCCCCATACAAGACGGTTCTCCTTACCTCTACCCTCCATACTTAGAACATAAAATTTCTTATCAATTCAGTATTCTTCTCTTTTAGACTCTTTTGTCAATTTTGGCCTATATTTGTTCTGCAGTGGGATTACGAATGATCAACTCGAATCGAGTACGCCATTTTAAAACGATAATTGCATTTACGATTTACGATACTATTACACGTATCGAGTGGACTGTTCGCATCGAGTTTTCGTGATCGCACTGCTGATCGTGTGGGCAAATGTCTTACCAAATCATAATATCACCATGGCCACCTAGAGGTTGCCATGATATCACTCATGGTCACCATCCATGTATCATTCATGAAAAGGTAATAGATTGCTATCAAAACGTAATAGGGTAATAGATATGGTTAAAAGGTAATAGATCTATCACGAACGTAATAGCAGGAACAGCACTGATTGAAGTTAACAAACATCTCTCTCTTTATCGGCCTCCACCCTTATAGCATTTGGCCACAGATAACCTACTTCTATGTTTTTTGGTTGTGGGACACAAAATAATTCCAGCGATCTGTCAAATTAATCCAATATGGCGGCTGCTGGCACACAAAAGTAGAGAAAGTAGTCATCGTCATCGTCATCTCATCACGTTTTAAGAATTGGAAGAAAAGGCAGTTCTGTGATTTTTGTTTTTTTTATAAAATAATATGCCTGTAACATGTATTGTGGTGGGCTGTGGAAGTCGTGGAGACAGGGACAGGGTAAAATTCTTTTCTATCCCAGCCGTGTTAAACCACAGATTTTTGACCCAAAAAAATGAATTATCCCAAAGAAGGACGTTATGGTTAAATGCAATCAAAAGAGAGGATCTGACTGATAAAAAAATTAAATACCAAAGGGTTTGCAGCAAGCATTTCATTACCGGTAAGTCATGTGTTTCAAATAGGTACAATATGTTTGTAAATTTTATAGCAAAGAAAATACAAAAATGTTAACTGGTTGTAGGTAAACCTGCAACACTGGAAGATGTAAATGACCCTGACTGGGAACCCTCGCAGAATATGGGGCACAAATCTCAAAGCGTCAATAAAATTTCCAGTGATGTTGAAAGAAAGAGACAGGTCTGTAATTCAGTATAGTTAAATATTTATTGTACATAAGTGTTATAGGAATTTAAAAAATCCCTTGCAATCTACTGAATACAAATTACCATAACCCTTTCTACTTATTTTTGGTGATATTATGTTGAGTATAGGTGAAACGGATGTAATTTAATAATTGTTAAAGACTTTAAATTTTGGTATGTAAGGGATATGAAAAAAATTTTTAGGGAGAAAAAAAGTTATTACGGAATATTAAACAAGAACCATTTGACCAGTATTCTGAAAAATTTTCATATCCAATTGAACAGCACATGAATGCAGGTCCAAATTTTGAAGAATGTGATATTTTAGTTAAGAAAGAGTTGGAAAGTGATGATAATAATGTACAACTAAAATGGACTACAATAAAAAAAAAGAGGCAACAGAAATTAAAGGGTAAGTGATATTTATGTATTCTTTAGTTGTTTGAGTAAGTTTGAATAGAACTTTTACAATAGTTTGTGAATTAAGCTTCCGATGACCACATCAAAATAAAAATTAACATTCTACTAGTGAAATGATACAAAAACACATAAAGAGGAACTTTTTACACAGTGTGATTGCTACATGATTTGCATATCATTGATTTTTTTACATACAGGTACTGATAACACTTGTCATATTTTCTCATACTTATTTTTTGTTGAGATTTTGGTGACAAATAGCACAATGGCCACCTTTCACTCCATATACATACTGTCTAGGAAGTTGTTTCAGCATTTTAAGGGCCAGTAATCATATAAACTGAATTTTTTATACATTTTTGTAAAGCCACCGGGTCATCCGAAGGTTAAAAAAATGGTTAAACAAATTTTAAGTACTTTTAAATTTCTTGCAGAACTAATCAAGAATGCAAATTCTTTTGGTGGGATTATTATATGTCAAGTTTGTGGAAAAATGTTTACGAAACGAGTAGACTTTTTTTGTCACTTTTCAACCAGTCACCATTTTCAAGGAAGGAAAGTATACATGACTAAAATCAACCCTAAACAAATCAACAATACTAAAGGTATAATTCGTTATAATACGATTCCTATTGATCCTAATACAGTAATTGTAAAAGAAGAAATTGAAATAGTTGAACACGAATTAAAAGAAGAGTCACAGGAGACAGATCAGTTGAATAAGGATGATGATTTTAATTCATGCTTTAACGAAAATGGTATAAGTAAACATATTAATAGTGAAAACTGTGATACTGATAAGAAGACTTCATCTCTTTCACGTAACCTTTGTTTTAATACAAATTTACATGAAAAAGAGAAGCCTTTTAAGTGTGATATTTGTTCAAAATCTTTTTTACACAAAAGTCCGTTAATTATACATATGCGTCGTCACACGGGGGAAAGACCATTCAAATGTGACATTTGCTCGGAATGTTTTATGCAGAAATGTCATTATAATGTTCATTTGCGTAGACACACAGGTGAAACGCCGTTCAAATGCGAAGTTTGTTCGAAATCATTTAGCCAGAAAGGAACTTTAGTCAAGCATATGCGTTGTCACACAGGAGAAAAACCATTCGAATGCGGAATATGTTGGAAGTCCTTTAGCCAGAAAGGAAGTTTAGTCAGGCATATGTGTTGTCACACGGAGGAAAAACCATTTGAATGCCACAGATTATAAAGAGAACCATAGGCGTGCCTACAGGGGGGGGGCACGGCCACGGCCCATCCTAATCGGTCCACCCTCCTCAAAATATCTATTAAAAACATTTTATAATTGGGTCCGGTAAGGTTCGCGACCCTCGGAATTTTGCAACGATTTTTGGAACTTTAGTTCTTTTTCGTCAGGTTATGTTTGAGCGACCGGGGGTCGCGACGCAAAAGATCTGACCGTTACGTTACGTTATATTACGTTGCTTCGTTATGTGCCTTGCTTGCGTGCGTGTTCTCTCTCCTGAGTCTCTCTCTTGTTTACGAAGCAGCGATTCATAATATGCTTCGGCCGGGAATCGAACCCGGGCCGCCCGCGTGGAAGGCGAGCATTTTACCACTGAACCAACGATGCTATATTAAAATTCTATGCAAAGCTGGTATTCGCAGTGCTGGTGATCTACTTGAATTTGTTCGGGTGAATTTTTACTATTATTTCCATAATTTTTTTGCGCGATTGATTTTTTTTGTTTATTTACAGCATCGGTTGTCAGGACGGTAGGTTGTGTTTACTGGTTTCTAAGTTTAACACGTCGGTAAGTGATTTACTTACCGTTCAGACGTCGAAAAGTAATAAATACAAATTCACCAAAATGCAAAATATATTTTAAACTGATCGAGAAGTATTAATGTCACTTTTGACATTTCGTTCATTTCGAAGGAATTTAAATTATTTTATTCGGAATCTATTTCAATACGATCGCGCAAAAAATGGTATAAGCGTCTCGAACGTTAAGGGTAATTACAACGTTTGTATGTAGATTCCTCTCGTAAAGTTGGACAAAATGATATGAGGATTAAGGGGTCTAGCACATTTACTTTTCGAAATACAGGGTGTTGAAATTTTGGATAAATTGATTTGACATTTGGCAGGTTGTTTTTAAATGTAAAAGGGCATATTTTGATAGAAATAGTAGTTTGTGCAACTAGTGTGAATATGATGGCCATATCGCACGAAGACGAAGTTTGAGCACGTAGGCGGAGTGCTCAATCGTTCAAGTGCGATATGGACAATCTACACGAGTCGAACAGCATATTTTTTCTACGACCCACTTGAGAAAAAATCTAGAAAATAAAAATGTCTATAAACTGTAATATAGCTTCAAATTAAAAATTTAACAATTCAATTTTATGTTTCCACTAATTTTTTTGTGGTAAACGTATAGTTTTTGAATGTCCAATTTGTATAATGCTACGGTTTCCCTTTTTAAATATACGATGCTGTTATAAGTAGATGTTGCCAGTCGGACTCCCTCATGAAGGGTACCGTACCATTATCTATAATAATGAATATTCTGCTAAATATTTCAAACGTCTACCTGTTGTCGTTATTAATATCAAGCAGAATTTTTATTTAAAAATAAAATTAACAATTAAAAAAAACTTCTTCACGGGGAATCGAACCCGGGTCTACCGCGTGAGAGTTTGGTTTGCTTACTACTCGACCACCGAGGAATATGCAAATTGTTTATCTATAACGTCAAATGTATTAAATAATTTTATAAAATGTGAGGTCCCCTTAAATACCCATTTTATTCTGTTTTAAGTATTTGTTGTTAATTTGTACGGATTATTTCATATAATATTTTGGCATTTTCGCAACTCGTGCGCAAAAGTATAACTTCACGCACTTGTATCATAAAAAACTATTGTGCCATTCAACTTACTGATAAGATTTCCATTTTTATTTATAATTAATACTACTGTATATTTTTGTAAAATGAAGTTTCATCCAGAGTAAAATAAATTCTTATATTTATATGTGTATTCATTTATTGATTCAAAAAATTTTTGCTTAAAAGGAACTAAAGTTCCTACCGTGTGTCCCGCAACACGTTCTACCTTTTTGTTTTAATTCATAGCGCAGTTTTAAAGATTTAGTGGAAACTTCCAAAAATACTAGATCCGGCACTAGAAATTGGTATTGTCCCCGAGTCAACACTGCAATTTGGTAAGAAATTCAGAAAATATTTTAAACTGGCAACAACGCGGCCATACCGAGTTAAAGGTCCAAGGTCATTGAAGACGGAGCTGAAAATC
>CAJUYG010005760.1:0-13276 GCA_910591675.1 Galerucella calmariensis
TATTATTCTACAAAACATATATAAAAATCAGACATTGAAATTTAAGTTAAGTAACTCTTAATTTTAGTCATCTTTCTCACCTGATATCTGCCAAGGTGCCCTTAGGATAGCTCCACAAACACACAGGTGTTCAAAGCACACGGGATGCTACTGAGAACCTAGCATTTCATCTATTTGAAAATAAGTTATGTCTTATCGCTCTGGGATCTTGGACTATTACGACAAACTTCGGTATATGGGTTATTTTAAGAGATATCAAAAAATGTTATCAACAAAAATAGTAGATGTGCTGGAGGTCCATATTTTGAAATTATATCGAACTATACAGAGTGCTGCATAACTCCGTTTCAAACCAAACATATGATTTTTCAAATGGGAACCACTGTATATTATACCGAATTCGGATTGGTTACATTTTTTTGAAGCTTTTGGTATAAGGTTTTGCCCCGTTATACAGAGTCCTTCAAAAGATATGGACACGTTTATGTGAGAATCGTAGGTAAATCAACGCTCTGTAGCTTGTTGCACGTTAAAGAAAAAAAATGTCTTTTGTCAAACAGAGTTTTGTAATATGATGCAATATCTCCGTATCCTATTAAATTCCAATTATATTCTTTCTTGTATACAGGGTGAACGGAAACTCGAACCTGTCATTTTCTTTCTTATGTCAAAAGGAACACCCTATATTTTATAGCAAAAATAGAATCTTCGATTATGTAACTTACATTTTTGTCAAGCATTCCCTATACCCAAAGTTTATAAAAACACAGTTATTTTGTAATATTTATTGTAAAATATAACTACTGGCCTATTATGTGAAAGCATTAAACGTTGTATGTAACAAAAAATCCTAATTAATAATAAATTTTAATGAACAATTTATTCTAAACAAAACTAGCCACCAAAAGTATAATCCCAACCGTAATATTAAACTATAGGTTCAAAATGTTCACCGTTAACATCAATGCAATGCTGCAGAATAGTTCAAATGATTGACTAACATTTCTCAGCATATCAACGTTAGCAGATCGAAATGCCGCACTAATTATCCTTTTCATGTCATCTCTAATAGCCGGGGATTTTATAAACTAATTCCTTACCAGACTCGAAAAAAATAAATATACTTTTGTTAAATCGGGTGACCGAGCTGGCCAATCAGTTGGGCCCCCTCTTACAGCATTGCATTGATGTTAACGGTGAACATTTTGAACCTTCAGCTTAATATTACGGATAGAATTATACTTTTGGTAGCTAGTTTTGTTTAGAATGAATTATTCATTAAAATATATCATTAATTAGGATTTTTTGTTACATACACCGTTTATTGCTTTCACATAATAGGTCAATAATAATAGTTTACAATAAATATTACCAGATAACTCTGTTTTTATAAACTTTGGGTATAGGGAATGATTGACAAAAATTAAAGTTACATAATCGAAGATTCTATTTTTGCTATAAAATACAGGGTATTCCATTTGAAAGAAGAAAGAGAATGACAGGTTCGAGTTTCCGTTCAACCTGTATATAAGAAAGAATATAATTGAAATTTAATAGGATACGGAGATATTGCATCATGTTACGAAACTCTGTTTGGCAAAATACATTTTTTTTCTTCAACGCACAACAAGCTACAGAGCGTTGATTTACCTACGGTTTTCCCATAAACGTGTCCATATATTTGAAAGAACTCTGTATAACGTGGCAAAATCGCATATCAAAAGCTTCAAAAAAATGTAACCAATCCGAATTCGGTATAATATACAGGGGTTTCCATTTGAAAAATCATATGTTTGGTTTGTAACGGAGTTATGCAGCACTCTGTATAGTTCGATATAATTTCAAAATATGGACCTTCAGCCCATCTACTATTTTTGTTAATAACATTTTTTGATATCTCTTGAAATAACCCATATACAAAAATTTTTGTGGCTAAGACGAAATACTTTGATTTTGTCATCTATGTAGTCCCTCATAATTTTGAAACTACAATTTCTTATTATATCTTTACATTTTTCCCTTTTGGTTTTTTCAGATGTAAATTTAAAACATCTTATTCTTCTGTTGCTAAAACTATATAAGTTTAGTCAACTTTGTAGTACCTCGAAAAAAAATTTCGAAACTACATTTCTTAAATTTCTTCCAAATCTTTCATTTGTTTTTTCATGTGAAAATTATAAGACAATTCCTCATTCCTTAATACTTCTTTTAGTTAAGTTTCCATGGCCATGGATATTTTTTAGGATAAGTTTTCTCCTTTTCTTTTTCTTTTCCGAACCAATTAAATACCTACAGCAATGATGATGATGGGAAATTGATTGGTTTTACACCAGTAGTAAATGTTTCATAAGGTAACTAAATTGTAATTTAATATAATATAACTTTAGTCAATATTTAATTTTTATGTAAGCTTTGTTTAATATCTAAGAATTCATATCATCTCAACAACATAATATAATTTTGTCTCAATTTAACTTTAATTCAATTTGATCTTCTGATAATTGTAACCTTTTTTTAGAGCCTGATGATGGTAAATTTTACCGAAACTAGTTGCTAAGCTATATGGTTTGTTCTTTTGGAGGACAATATCAATATTAAAGTTGTGGTTTGGACTTTGAGTTTCATTTACCCTTAGTTTTTCAAATAATGTTATCTTAATAGGTAATTTCAAGCAGCAAATATGTTAAAGACAATCTCATGGGTAGACAAAATTATGTAACACAAGTTTTTGTTGAACTACTATCCCTGAATTCTCAAAATATTTGAATTTGTCCATTATTGACCAAGGTTAATAATAGAAAAAATTATTAACCACTATAATAGAGAAATTCAACTTTCCAGTTGGCTAGAAAAAGCAATTGTAATTGTCAACTTCACAGCTAGTAGTGGAAAAAAGTTACCTACAGCAAAATAAAAAGAATCCCATTTTTGAACGCGCGAAACGTTTTTATAACTAACGCTAAAGGCTAGTATAGAAATGAAGCAATATATTCGAGTTTTTAACGTAAATTATTTTTTTAATCCTTTGTGAAATAATTTTAAAACTAAACCTCACATTTTTCGTCATTGTCAAAATCAGTCAACAACAATATATACCAGCAAAAAGGATATGAGTAGGTAATCTCTTTTATTTACACAGCATCTGTTTTTACTTTTTGTTCCTGTTAGAAAATAAACGTTTGAAAAATGGAACATTGTTTGCTCGCTAGTTGTGGATACAACAGTCAGCCCATAATTGTTAATTTGTCTGAGCGCCTTCGTTGATGCCAGGTTTTTATCTCACAGACTACTTCAAAGTCAACTGTACATAAAGAAACAATAAACGCTGACAATCGAAAGCTTATCGAGGAGCTAAAAGCGAATGACTTAGCAGCAAACTATTGATTCGTTTAATATCAAACTTAAATTAACGGTAGTTTAAGTTTGACATTATTAAAATATTATATATAGGCAACAAGTCGCTCCAATATCGCGAACGTTCCTGCAATTCTTTTTTTTGGTGAATATCTTTATAGCTGAGTACACATGACTAGAAGTCAAGAAAACATTTTTGTATTCTGTGTAAAATTTTTATTTTAAAATTGCAAAGCGCTTTCGGCGGTTAAGCCATTATCAGTGCCATACCTGCAAGTAAGCAATAATCGTTGGAAAATTTTTAAAAAAATATTAGAAAAGAATTACTTACTCGTCAGATATGAAACAAGAAACTTAGTCAAATGTCTACAACACATTAACGTCACTACATTAAATTTAAAATTTTTAAAAATTAATTATCCCCTGTTTGGGGTTAAAATTTATTCATATTTTTTAATTTTATAAATTCTTCAGCCACTACACGAACACGTGTTAGTAGACCGGAAGTCGAAGTGACACTACTTCAATTTAAAACTAAAGTGACAAATGACAATTCAAGTGGACACAGAACTCAAGCTATACAACATGAGCATAAAAGTAAAATTATTGTAAAAAACTTTCTTTGATCTGTTAATGTCACAAAACCAAATATGTGAATTTTCTAAATAAACTAAATAAATTTGATATATTGAGGTCTAATGAGAACCAATCAAATCATAAGATGCCGAAAAAGATTAAGGGTCTAATGAGAACCCCTTTCTAAATCTAATTCAAAAAGGAAAATTCACAAATAGGTTAAGAGAGATTCCAAAATCAAATAAATTAATTTGAAATTATAAAATATTTGTGTGAATAAATGAGAGTAATTATCTGAACCTAATTTCGAATAACAAATTTTAATGAATAAAAATTGTGATCCGGTAGTCGCCCAAAACCAAAAATCAGCCATCTAAATCAAGGAACAGATTTGATTTTAAAGTCTAATGAGAACGTATTATTCAAATCTGATACCAAACTAAAAAGATTATGGGTCTAATGAGAACCCTTTCCTAAATCTAATTAAAGTAGATAACCAATCAGTGGTCAGAAGAAACTCCAAACACAACAATCATTCAAAGAATGAAGTATGTAAATCAAATTACCGCAAATTATTAATAACAAAAATACATTTGAATGCAAATTGAACTATTAGTTGAATATGTATCTAATTATATCCCAAAAACCAAAGTAAGTCATTTTCATTGAGAAAATTCTGATTTATAGTCTAATGAGAACTAATTAATCAAAACATCTTAGCCAGAAAAAGATTAAGGGTCTAATGAGAACCCATTCCCAAATCAAATTCAAACAAACAACCTGACAAGAGTCCAGAAATATCCAAAAAATAAATTTTGTAATTTAAAAAAATATGGAAAAATTTTGAATTGATGATCATTAATTGAACTGTATGGTATCAATCTGATAATGTTGTTAATAAATATGAAAATCATCATAGAGAGAACTTTTATGGATATACTATTTAATCTATTAAACGTCTATGCAAAGGAACATAAGATCTATTTAATTGTACTTGTTTATATAGACAAAGATCATTGTTTTGCAATTCTTTACTAATTTGTAAATCTTCTAGAAAATCCGACCTGTTAAAATTTTTAGAATTAACTTGTTTTAAAATTATTGAATTACGATTAGGACTGAAACTATGTTTATTAAATTTTAAATAATGACCAAAAGCCGAATTGTCACATCTGCTCAAATGTTCACCTATTCGAACTTTTAAAGGCCTACAAGTTCTACCTATGTATGAAGCTTCACAATCATTACATTCAAGTTTGTAAATACCACTTTTTGATAATTTATTAATTTTATCTTTTGAATTAACCAAATGTTTACTCAAATTATTACTGTTTTTAAAGGAAATCCTAGTATCTACTAATTTATTATTAAACAATTTTGAAACTTTTTGAGAGATGTTTTCATTCAGAAAAGGTAAAGCTAAATATCTAAAAGATTTCTCTTCAGAAAGATAAGTCAAGTTTTGCTCTCTTTTGTTTTTGATTTTCTGAATTAACCTATTAATTATGTTGGGATTATAACCATTATTACAAGCAATATGAATACATTTTAACCCCAAACAAGGGATAATTAATTTTTAAAAATTTTAAATTTAATGTAGTGACGTTAATGTGTTGTAGACATTTGACTAAGTTTCTTGTTTCATATCTGACGAGTAAGTAATTCTTTTCTAATATTTTTTTAAAAATTTTCCAACGATTATTGCTTACTTGCAGGTATGGCACTGATGATGGTTTAACCGCCGAAAGCGCTTTGCAATTTTAAAATAAAAATTTTTTCTTGAATTCTTTTTTTTATTCAATGTTTCGATTGTTTCATTTGTGTGGAATGAAAAACTCATTGTATATTTAGGTAGACCAGCTAGCTAAAGAAGGCTCTAGAGGAGCCTTTACAGGTCCGGATCCGTTTTGTGGAATCACAAAGGATTAGGTTAGGTTGGGTTTGTAGTGAGTGGATCTAGAAGACCCTCCACTGCGACTGGCAAGAGTCTATTGTGGCTCACACCTATTCAGATTTAACCAAACAAACTCAGTTTCTTAACAAAGCCGATTATTTTATTTGGTGAATGATATTTCAGGTCCGAGGGCGAGAGAGAGACCCTGCCAAACATCAAATACCTGATTCGAGCCGCGACGGGACGCATTTTCAGTAACAGCAGACGCGCTAATTTTCCGAACTGCTTTCGGCGACGACAGTAATAGCAGACGGTCTAGGTCTAGAACGTCTGCTGTTTCTTACCTTCAGATAATTATCATATAGATAACACTGAGGTTAAAAACTACATTTTAAAGTATTTTATGCTGAAAAACAAATAACGTTTTAATTTAGTAATTTATATATATTTATATTTGCAAAAGCATTTGAAGACAGAAAAGATAAAAATACATAATGTAATATCATACGTAAAATAGAGATCATTTTTTAAACTTGTTTTCACCTACGCCTATATTCATATTAACACATTCTTGTAGAGAATGGGGTGTTTTTTTTACCAAGCTTTTCACCATTCTACCAACTGAGGAATGTTTTTTTCCGCCCATCGCAGATTTTCTTCTATAATAGTTACACTTGTTGGCTGCACACTTATCATTCTTCCTTTTCTTATACATAGACGTTTGAATTTGGAAGTTGCTCCTTGGTACTTGAAAGAATTATACAACCCTGATATAAGAGAATTATTACTTTTAGCACACTTTTGCCTGTTTTTAAAAAAAAGTGGAAATTGCTGGATAAAAGGCTATTGCATCAATATCAAGATGTGTCAGGATTTCATTAGAAAATGATTTCCATTCTTCCTTTAAATCATTAAGTTCACTATTTTATTTTATAAACTGATCATTTTAAAACTAAAACTTACCTTAACATCAGCTTATCATCAAACTTCTTGTAATTATAATTATCTGGTAACAAATCCATTTTTGTGCATTAGTTAACATGTACAAAATAGTCAAGCACGACTGAAGACGTAGTACGTCTGCTGTGTCAATCGCGAAGTGTCGGCTATTACTGAATATCCGAAAAGAGCCGAAGCGTCGCTAAAAGTCTAGCGCGTCCGCTGTTACTGAATATGCCGGCGGGACAGGAACAAATAATATGCTCTGCTGTTTCATCATCTTTCAGACAAAGACGGCAAGTCGGATCTTCCGACAGTCCAAGTTTCAGCATATGATGATTCCGATGAGGGTGGCCTGTTAGAATGCCTGTTAGACAACGTAGGGCATGCCTGCTGTAGTCTAACATTTGTTTGGAGACATTCTTCGAAGGATGTATAAAAGCCTTTGAATGAATCAATCCTGGCACATTATGCCAGAAATCTAAAGCTCTTCTAGATGACCAGGTATTTTAGTGAAACATGTGCAGCTCCCTCCCTTGCAAGAGAGTCTGCCTTCTCGTTTCCTTCCATGCCAGAATGGCCAGGGATCCAGACCAGCAATACTTTATTGAGTTCTCCTATTGAGGAGAGTCTTTTTGGCAGTCTAAAACCAATTTCGACGTAACACGGAGAGAGCTAAGTGCTTTCAAAACCGCTTGGCTGCCCGAGAAATTTTTTATTGTTCTATGTATGAGATTGGCTTGCTCCACTCTCTCCACACACAAAACAATGGCGTAAATTTCCGCCTGAAAGGATTACATAAATGGGGAAGTCAGGAACTGGCTAGATAAGGACCACCAGCTCAAATGGATGACACATGGACAGCTCCATATAAAAAGATTACTGAATAAGATCGACAAGGAACTCTAATTCAGGCTGTTGACTTGTGAGTAATAATTACTGTTGCTTTTTTGCTCGTAATGCATACAACATTTTTTCAACAGTCATTTAATAAAATGAAATTATTTTCAAATCATTAGCTTTATTGTAACTATTGAAAATATATAAAGTAGAATTCATGAAAACTTTTAAAATCTGTCAGTATAAATCGAACATAAAGTAGTAAGGAAGGAGCGTGTGCTACATATCCTATAATAAATAAAAGAGACAAAGTCGGCCATTTTGGATAACCATTTTATGACTTATTGTTTGTTTGGTAGCTGTTTAAAAGTTGGTTTTTATGTTATATTTTGCCGATTATTACTAACTCTGATGTTTTAGTTTATAATAGGAACTTCTAAGGTTTAGTTGGTTTTTCAGTTACGTTATATGTTATATAATACTCTCAGTGATATAAATATAGTTTTTAAGACAATGGTTAGTGGTAGTGCTTGTGGACGTTCAAAGACTGCTAAAAACGACGCTTTGAAAATTACTTTTTATCGGTGAGTACATATTATTATAATAATTATAATCTACAGATGTGAATATTGGTCTTATGTTAAAAATTTTGAAAAAATACACATAGTTGTTCCTAACCTAAATTTTCACTTGATATGATATGACATGACATGGGCGTATAATTTTGATGTTATTGTGAATAAAAAATTAAATTTAGTGTAAATAAAAATTTAAATGTACCTATGATTGTTTTTTATTTCCATCTTACCAACTTTAATGTCTATAATGCCATTAAAATAATGTTTTGATAAACTATTCACTCGTAAAAATTTTCAATTAAGTTATTGAAAATATTAACTCCATTTTATAGAAATAGTTTTATCCTAATTATAATTGGGTACGGCGCCACTGATATATTCTATTCTGCGGCGGCCATTTTGGATAACCATCCCGGTTAACTGTCCTTGGCGCAATGATCCTTCCTTACTACTTTATGTTCTAAGGTATAAATAGTATGTCAACTGTTCGTTGTCAACAACAAGCAAAACCTTTTTTATATCGAGTGAAAATGAAAATATCAACAGATATAATCTTCAATCTAGATGCTGTGAAACATAAAAAGTACGTACAAAATCTAATATCAAATGCCTCGAACCGAAATTTGCCTACGCCTTTGTGTGTAAATACAAATTCAATTTAGGTAAAAGCTGAGAAAGTCAAAGTTTATGGTCTCAATTTCGTATTATGGAGAATATGCTTTCAGCCATTTCAGCCTCTCTAAAATGTTTTGTAATTAGATATTGTAAGCTTTGAAAGGACTTTCAGTGACAACTTGGATAATCTTTGTATTTTTTTTTAATTTTTTTTTTTCGTTGGAGATTATACTTGGAATAAAAATGAGATTTTTAGAGAGACATTATAAAATTTTTTATGGAGAAAATAAGAGAGAAATTAAATGGATTTGTCGCAAAAAGTACCCCAGACAAATATTTAGATTGTCTAGCGTAAAAAACGAAATAATATGAGAGGGTATACATCACAATCCTGTATTTGGTTGAATGGTTGAGGTGTTGCTGAAATATCACAAATGACGGATTCCATATTTGATGAATATCTGATTGTGTTCGTACTTTTCCTGTCTGTACTGTCTTGTGTATGGGAGATATTCAGAGTCTTGAAAGTTTTCTTTGTCTAACATTATTATATTTGTAAGATGTTCTCCTCTTTTCACAGAGACCTTGAAAGGACGAATAGCATCTATTAGCTGTTGAAATTCGTCATTTGTGACATTTTAGCGACGACTTGCGATCATACGCTTGAAAATTTAAATTCTGAATATTATTTTCATTCAATATCCTTCGTGGCATATAGCTAGGGAAGTAGTTGTTGCTTTCCAGTGAAACGGTCTTTGTTCATTGATTTTCAAAGACCCTGTGAGGCGTTATAATAGTATTACTATCACCTTTGAAAAGTATTTTTTATGTATTTACATAAATTCACCTCGTAAATTGTTATTACCCACATTAAATTTATTAAGGGTTGTTAATTTCGCCCCCTTTCAACATAATGGAAATACTGAAAAAAAATAACCATATTTTTCTTTTTACGAGTTAATGTAATCTGTAAAATTTCTACATTATCGCGGATTTGAGCCAAAAATTACTTCCGTCCCTTCAAGGGCGAAATATCGAAAAATGTTGAATTAATAATATAATAATAACATGTATTACTTTCACACAGATTTTTCTAATACGTTTGATAAAATAATTCTGCGTTCCTTTGAGCAAACTGAGTCAGTTGGAATTTGTCGCTCGTTTTTAAGATGGTTTACCATATACCAGTTAAGTCGATCATTGTTACCTATTATTCATTTAAAATAATAAGGCAAGATAAATTGCAACGGCCACTCAATCTGGAGAGCATCTCAGGTGTGAATTCGGAGACCAAACTATTATCAGTTCAGGGAGTAGTCTTACCGGTTCGCGGGTAATCCTACTTTATTTAAGTTATTGAAGTTAATCAGATAATAGATGAAGTTAAGAAACCAAATGAATTTAATAAGTTAATAAATCAAGTTGAGGAATGTAATTAAAGTTAATCAAGAAAGGTAAGTGGGCGCCACCCTGAATAATATTAGTCGACTTGTTTTTCCTCTAACAACTCTCTATCAACAAACCTGGAAATGCTTGAAGTGAAGGAATATGAAGAACGTTGTTGAATTTACAAGTTGTATAATGATTTTAAAACTAATATCACAGTGAATGAATGTTGTTTTATGTTGTTTACGTTGTTTGTTGTTTTACGTTGTTTTTACGTTGTTTTACTTTCCTTAGTTTCTTCGGACAGGTCCTAGGTGTCTGATGTCAATCCATGGGGATTTAGTTCATGGAAACTACCTCATAGAAACTACTTCATAGAAAGCTCTTCGTTCGGAATGTCACGTACAAATTGGCAGGTACAGGTAGAAAAAAAAAGTTTGAGGTAAACCTCCCACAAGAAATTAAAATTGTTGACCTTATCGTTTCATGGTTCACAGGAAAAAGAGCTTATTCTTACTACTCGCTATTAAATTGAACCATGCGATGAGCAATCGACATACGTTGCATATCCCTTTCCTGTTCACATGCTCCGCTTCGAAAAAGAATTTACATATTGGTAGTATGCTCTTAATTTATCTCTCTACAGGAAAGAAGAATTGAAATATTTGACCAATATCAGTGTATACTGATCTTCACCAACGGAGATTATCCGTCGCACATTAAATGTAAAAATTTGCCTTCCAGCGGTGATCGATGCTACAGGTTCTCGACGAGAATCACATGTTGGTAAGGAAAAAGGACGTCCGTCCGGTAGATATTTAAATATTCCAATGATAGTGGCCAAATATAACGTTACATGATTTCAGTAGATCCTTAAGTCTCAAACCAAAGTTTAATACAAAATTTAAACAAATATTAGAGTAATTTGAATATTCGTTTGACCTTAGCGCAAGTGACTCATAAGGTCTTGAATTATGCTGGCAGTATTTGTCAGAGCGGCTGGCCAATTGCTGCTACAGCCAAGGCCAAAACATCCAACTAAGTAGAGCATCAGCTGATAAATTTATTTTTGGTGTTGTGTTTAAGTTTGGCAAACTTATCTGAAGCTGTAAAAGGAATGCGGTTGAAAACATTCGAGGTTGCCTCTTTTAACTATGAAAAAGCCAAAGTACTAAATAATGATTAAAAAATGGATTTTTGATTATCAACAATATATGAATAATGATAAACTATATTGGCACGTCCTCCAAAGAATCTCAATTGGTTAAAATTTATCGATCGGCTCGTAGCTAAGCAGCACCTGACTTGATATTGGCCAGCGTTCGTCAGTTCTTCCCTTTTATTTCGACTATTGACTGACGTTGATTATTCAGTAGCGTTAGCATTGTCAGTTTTAGTCATTGCATTGGCTTTTGTATTTTTTGTTTAGCATTAATAAACTTTTTGAGTTTTCGAAAATGATAATATATTATAAAAATGATGTTATAATGTAGTACTGTTAAGATTTTTTATCTCAGTGTTAATATTAATTAAAATCCAAATCTCAATGATGCAAATGAGATATAAAAAGCATATTTTATAATATTTTTAAAAACATTTTGTACATACCGAGTCTCCCTTTTCGCCTTTTTCTCCTTTCATGCCAGGATAACCAGGGGGTCCAGGCAAACCAGGTGGTCCCATCAGTCCAGGAGGTCCAATATCACCATAATCACCTTTCTCTCCTTTCTCACCAGTTGACCCCTATATTTTTGAATACAATATTATTTTGAAAATTGATAAAATTAATTAAGAAGTTTATCCATTTCTATAATGTGGTTAAGGTGCAGTATCATTTTCGTAGAAAAAAATTTAGACCACAAAACTACAGAAATTTTTGGGTAAATATTTTGGGTTTGGCTGGGTGAAACTTCTTACTATATACTAGATACATCTTGTTGAAACTTCCAACTTCTGACAACACAGTTTACAAACTTACCGGAAGTCCAGGAGGTCCTTGAAGTCCAGGTTCTCCATTAGATCCAGAAATGCCTGGAGGTCCCATTAGTCCGGAATCACCTTTAGGTCCTTGGAAAAATATAATTCCAATTTGTAGAATAATAAATTACTTTGTTTATGGATAAAGAGATATTTTAATAATCATAAAAAAGGGAATGGGATTTGATATATGACTGAAAATCTGAAACACTATTAAATAAAAGTAAGAAGAACTCCCAATATTCGCTATATAATATAAATACCTGGAAACCCAGTAAACCCTCTGCCTTTTTCACCCTTCATACCAGGTGATCCCACTCTCCCCTTTTCTCCAGGAGCACCTTTAGATAGCACATCTCCATTTAGGCCCTATACAATCCACAACTCATTAGGTACATAGCTTCAACTTTTTTATGGTCTTGAATATAAACATATAAACAAAAAATCATGCCTGCAACTATTTACAAAATCATAATTATTGAAAACAAATAAAATAATACTAACAACATAAATAATCATAGATACAAAAATCCGGCCACGTTACATATATTGTGCTACAACCAAGTTGTTTCATTCGTGTTCCATCATTTCATTTCATAAATAGTTTATAATGAAATTTTTATTACCTGGCAACAACTTCATAATGTAGTGAGTATCAAATTGAGTTGCACCCAACGAGGTAAAAGAAAAAGTGGGGAAGTTAAGCGTGGTAGTGATTTATTTAACCAACTTTCGACGGAAGTCGCCATATTGAGAAGTCACATTAACATTAACATTAGTCATTAATTAGTCATCAATTCTTGTGTCAACAGGTGTTTTCGATTATTCACTTTTGGCTAACCTTAATATACTGAAATGTGTCAAATTGAAAAGTCACGTTAAAAAGTGATTTTCAGTATTAGAATAGTATATTAAAGTATAAGTGGATATTAAGGTCTTTAAAACACGCGCGATTTGTTTTAGAGACCAGTTTTCCACGAATACTTTACGTTATTTTTTTTTATTGGTGCACTTTGAAATTATAAATACTGAAATAATACCCTTCTTGCAGCCAGTTTCACAATCGGTGCTTAACTCCTAGGGTCAAGTAACCTTGACCGAAACTTTAACCCTCACT
>CAJUYG010005761.1:0-13272 GCA_910591675.1 Galerucella calmariensis
TCCTGCATAGAGGTGTGTCCACTAGCCCCATAGTATGGAGGTATTTCGTTTATTCCAATGTTTACATTTGATTGAGGTAACCTTTTAACATTTGGTGCTTGTGTGATTAAGTGACTTTCTGAATTGGTTAGATTCACAATAATTGGTATGGCCATTTCCTAAGTACTTATTCGAAAGTGGTATGAAAATGGTCTACTACTCTTTTAAACATAATCATACATTTTTTTATTAAACCAGAACGAATTTAAGAAAATTAAAAGTGCTTTTGAATCTCGATTTGAATTTATTTTTCAGCGACCTATCCAAATCTGTTATTATTTTTCATGAACGCTATTTAGTAAAAAAGTTAGCTCACGTTTGACAGTTTTGTACAGGAATCCCTGTGTCGCATCTCATAAATAACCGAGTAAATAACACAGAGTCTTATGACAGTGGCCAATACCAACTTTCTTTTAAATGCAACCCCCTGTATATTTTTTTGTAATCTTCAGAAAATTCTAGACATAATTCATATACAATCTCCAATCTATCTTCAATTGTTTTGGAAATATTTATTGTTTTCACATTTATTACAAAACCCTCGACAAAACCTTAAAAAAAGCAAATTATTTTATGTCACAAATTCACTTTATTACACTAAAAACTTAATAAGTATTAGTCGAGGTATTAGTAATAATAATAAAACATTAATGTCAATGTTTGGCAATTTTGTACAGGAATCCCTATTTCGCATCTTATAAATAACACAGTCTATACAATACAGCCAGTAATAGTATGATCACCTTTTCAGCTTAAGCTGAACCCCTGAAGGACACTAGCACAATGTCAAATGTCCAATGTCCATGTTGTTAATGAATTTGGGGTATTTCTCATCAAGAATGTGGTGGACATTAAAAGTGACATTGATGGAATTATGTAAGGCGACCCGTCTGATATAGCCATTTAGTACTCTTTTAAGTTCTTGGAGCAGGAGAGTTAGTCTAATTAGAGTGAGGGTCTGTGCAATTAACTGGTTGGTATGTGAATCCACTTCAGACTAGCTCTATACAGTCTAATGAGGATAGGTAATAGTAGTTTTTGCAACTAGTGTGGATATGGACATTCCACACGAGTCGAACAGTATAAAATTTCTTCAAGCGGTTTCAAACCCGGGTCTACCGCGTTAGAGTCTGGTATGTTAACCACTCGGCTACCGAGGTTTATTATAAGTAAACCTCAGAAGTATTACATACTTACATAAAAACTGACGTTCATCGGTAGTCCCTTAAATACCCATTTTATTCTGTTTTTAGTATTTGTTATTAATTTATAAGGTTTATTTTGTTCAAGTTTATTTTTATAAATAAATATTCTTGATCCAGTGCTTCTGGGAGAGACTTTTTTTGACAAGTTATTTTGACGTTTCTTTAAATTGAAAAAAATATGAGTGACGAGTACTAAACGCGAAAGCTGATTGGTGGTTTTCATATACGTTCTAGGATGTATATGAAATCATATACATTCAGTTAACCAATATGGCCTACATTTCCATTCTCTAAACTGTGCAGGAAATGGATAATATACATGTGTGTGTAGAAAAAAGTAATTCCAGTCGATTTTACTGCAAAGCTGGAAATATACCATCCTCTCCAAGAGATTTGAGAAGCTGAAATGATTTGATTGCCCATTTAACTGCCAGTTCTGTGATAACAAAATTTTAACGTCAAATAAAAATGACACTGACAAATCCGGCACGTCAATAGCTTAATGGCTAACTTTTTTACGAATTTATTCAAACGAAGATCCAATCAAACAACGTGAAAAAAGTATCGGAAGTAATTACAAAAGTGCATCAAAATTACCGATAATTCTTTATGAAAGCATGTTGTCTAATGACTGCATGAGTTTATTTTCATATTTTGATCAAATAGGGCTCTTTTAACGAAATATGAGAATAACCGAACGCAGATTCTACTGACAACATGCTTGAATAAAAAATTATAAGGTTTATTTTAATGCAAGAGTGTAATTCGGTAGAATATTTCTCGAGTGGAAGAAATAAAAGTATTGTATTTTTGGGTTTACTTTCGGTCACTTTTTCTTGAATAGAACTTGAAGAATCTTGTCAAAATCGCGACATTTCAACGAATTTTAAAATTTGGCATGTCACAACGACAAATGCGCAATTTTAACACTCGTTACTATAGATAGTTACGGACCAACAGGGAAATGTTCGATAGCTGGCGGGATCTTTTCAGCTATAATATACCAAGGACATTAATAATTTGCTATATATAATTCTGTCATAGATTCCGAAAGCGTGCTTCTTGGTAACAACCCGATCCCGAAGGCCCATGGCGCGCTCTTATCAGTGTAATTGATTGCTAATTGGCTATTTTGGAACACGTGACTAAAAATACACAGTTTTAATGGGTTTAAATGTCAAACAAAAAATAATTATCAGCTATAATATACCAAGAACTGATAATTTGTGATAATTTTGTCATAGATACCGAAAGTGTGTTGCCTTGAAGAAACATGCTTGAGGAAGTATAGCAAAATTATTACAATTTATCAATGTTCGAAGTATATTCGGTAAGGTAATTTTTTATGCAAATAGTATTATCCTCTATTAATTGTTCGATTGAATTATAATTTTGTTTCCAAATCTTGAAACTGACATTTTTTATTACTGTCGGATTGAAAAGTTCACTTATTCACAGAAAATATTTTTAAATTACCTTGGAAACGCTAGACATAAACGATAAATACACATGGGGTCCTTATCGGAAGTAATTACACAAGTGCATCAAAATTACCGAAATTTTTTTATAAAAGCATGTTGTCTCATAACTGCATGAATTTATTTCTATATTTTGGCGAAAGAGCCCGACTCCGAAGGAGGAGGGCTGAAACTTTTCCGCACGCTATTGCAGATGGCCGAACGACGCTTTAGCGAGTTCGGCCAGCAATCGCGTTCGGAAAAGTCACTTTACGCACGTGTTAGGAAAAACACCCGAAAGTTAAAATAAAGGAACATTTATTATTAAATACATATCAACAAATTAATGATTATTATTTGACATTCATTTGATGAGCCATTATTAAAAATTAGATATAGCAGAATTATAATAAATTTATTAATTTTTCAGTCATTTGGTCAACTACAATCATACAAATATATATATATATATATATATATATGTATGTAAATCGTAAAGTATGGGGACATTTTTGTAGACCAATTGATCAGTTTGGGGACAACTGTTGACTTTGGGGTCCGTCCTCAAATTTTTATCTTGAGAATTGGTTAGTTTGAGGACGTGTCCCCAAACTTTTTCAAGAGGAGGAATAATGGTTAGTTTGAGGACATTTGAAAAAATAGTTTGTTTTTATCTTTTTGAAATACTTTTTAAATTCCTTATAGTTTCTATGAGCAAAAAAAAGTTAGGAAGATATGGAATTGACTCATTTTATGAATCGCAGTAGGTATTTAAAACATGTTTCGAGTGCAAAGAGAGATTATGTTTTATTGTCACTATTTTCTCCGTACGCATTTGTGCTCATTTTAATCAATTGAACTGTGACATACTTCTCTCCTTATGTAATGGGTTATTCGAGATATAAACTCTCAATATTGGTAAAAAGAATTGAAAATGGAACATGTTGATTAAATCATTTTAATCTGATTCGGGTAAATTTTTATAAATTTTAGTAGGTATAACCTTCAAAGGAGGGGAAAAGTGTCCTCCTCAGGTTGAATAAAGTGAAGTGGAGGACGAAAGGCGTTAAAATCTCGGTTTTCGATATTCAAGCACGAATTTTGGCTAAAAGAGAGTTCATATTAAAAAAGTATAGCGGAAGATTTGTAGAAAATTGAAAAATCTTCAACTTGAATTAAAATGCTGCTAGTTTAAATGAGCTAGGAAATTCTGATTGGGCTAATTTTTCCGTTTTCGTTCAGGTTGCAGGGACTTGGTCTATCGGTTATTGAAAATGGTCCGGTGTAATATATTCCAACATGTTGAAATGGGAATGCGGGAATAATTCTTTCATTGGGCAACGGGCCAATTTGTACCTTATTATCAGGTGGCTTGTGACGAATACAAGTGATGCATTTTCTTAAAGTTTGTTTTGCTAATATTTTACCTATATACCTATATTGGCCAATAATGTTGCCGAACAAGGGATAATAGTGACTGTGGTCCTGGATGTAGGTATTTATGATAGTGGTCAAAAAATAACAAAGTCAATGGATGCCCTTGTGGCAAAAGAATAGGTTGTCGTTTATCTATTGGTTGATCAGAATATTTTAATCTTCCTCCTACACGAATTAATTGACTATCATCAATAAAAGGAATAAAATGAAAAAGATTGGATTTTTTTATTTTTTATCAATTGATGATATTCATTGCTCCATCTTCCAACAAATTCTGTAATTAAATTGAAGATATTAAAAGTTTTAAGCACAACGTGGGATTACTTTTTCATTTTTGGTACATCTGAATTTTTTTAACAAGAATTTGGCCAAAACAAGGTGAGCCAAGATGAAGACTCAGTAGTATATAGAAATGATGTGCCATTCCACCAAATATTACATAAACAAAGTTTTTTAGAAGTTATGCCTCTTGAGGCTAAGTCAGCAGGATTTTTAATGAATTTGACATAATTCCAATTATCAACATTCGTTGGTGTTTGAAGTTTTGATATTCTATTGGCGACAAAAGTTTCTAACAAATTTGGTTCGGTTTTTAACCAATAAAGAACGACTTGAGAATCCGACCAATAAAACACTGTCATATTACTATTTATTGTATCATGTATTTGGTTTACTAATTGAGCATCTAATAGGGCGGCACATAGTTCCAATCGTGGATTCACAATCAACTTAAAAAGCACGAAGAAAAATAGAATGCTATTCTGGAAATTTGTACTGTTGCACAAAATAGTAAAACGTGATATATTCTATTCTTTCATGGTGTTTATTATTTTGAAATGTTGGTGAAATTCTTCTACTTTTTATCCAACACTATTTTATCAGGGAGATAATTTTTAAACGAATCAGCGGAATTGATTTTGCAGCATATATCGTTGGAAGGGACTTTTCTGGTTCAACTGCTGATAGGCTAAAAATCTTAGACCATTTCTGAGTCAAAAATAGTAATTTAGTTTCTGCATGTAATGCGATAGGTCCGTTATAGGTAATTCAAGCAATGCTCATGGTTTCATATGAAATGTTTGCAGAAAGTTACATACATTTCAAGTTGGCGCTACTTTGCAGCTCATGCAATACTACGGTTTTTGTTATATTTATCAGGTAGACCAGAAAAACTTTTTAAAACGCAGATTTATTTGGCATAACAGTTTGGTAATTACTATTTTCCATATTTTCCTATACGACGTTTCAGAGTAAAAGTGTTGGATATAGTATATTACGTAACGATTGCGGAAAGTGACATTTTTCACACGAGTGGGAAACTCCTACGAGTGTGAACAATCACTTTCGCACAAGTAATGTACACTATTTTTCCTACGACCTTGCGATAATTGTAACAAATATTGTTTTTGCGCGATCGATCTTTTTTGTTTATTTACAGCATCAGTTGTCAGGTCGGTAGGTTGTGTTTACTGGTTCCTAAGTCTAACACGTCGGTAAGTGATTTAAGTAAATTACTTGCCGACGTCTTATCCCTACATACATTTAAGTGGTCCCACGTCTTAGCCCTAAATACATTTAAGTGGTCCTAAATAATATATTACTTCATTCATTACACAAAAGGAACAAAAAAAATAAGAAGATTGATATTTTTTAATGAACAGAATCGAACAGAACAATATAAAAAGTAATAAATAGCATGAAAACAATTCCACCAAAATGCAAATTATGTTTTAAACTGATCGAGAAGTATAAATGTCACTTTTGACATTTCGTTCATTTCGAAGAAATTTAAATTATTTTATTCGAAATTCGAATATTTCAATACGATCGCGCAAAAAATGGTATAAGCATTTCGAACGTTAAGGGTAATACCGGTATCCAGCAAAAAAACATTGCTGTCGACCGGTAAACAACCCTTACCGTTGTTGATACTTAATATACTATTAATGTAATGGTTTTTCAAAAATAATGTTCGGTGAGTGCGGAAATTAAAAATATTTAAAAAGTACCTTAGATTTTTCGCTACTATCAGTATCAACTTCCATTATAATAAAAAACCGAGACTAACACTTTTTATTTCTAGTTTATCTCACAATTATAATTCGTTTACACTTTTATGTGATAAATATTTCACTTACACTTCACAAAAACTATTTCTATGCTTTGTGTTATAATTTGAGAATTTTGATTGAGCCTACTTTATTATTTTCCCCTTTTATAATTTATTATAGTATATATTTTTCACGATCACGCGATAAATTTACGAAGTATGATGGTTTTATTTATTTGAAAACATCAATAACTGTATACAACATATATGATTATTTTTGAAATAATCAGTTTGTAGTGCAAAATATTTTCAAAATAAAGCAGAAGACATTTTAATTCTTCGTAATTTGATTTTTTTAAATTCCCTACAGCCATACTATAGATATGTATACCCAAAATAAGAACATTTGACAGCTATCCGCGTTATGACAATACGGAGAATGCTGGAATAGACCGCGATTCGATTTCCGGCCGTACCTAGTTGTTTTTTTTGGCGAATCTTAATAATTTTTGAACAGATTTTGTGTTTTGTGCTATATTTGTAGTTATTACGTAGGTAAATTTAAATAAGAAAACCACGTTAATCGAATTCATGCGAACCGTGCGATATGATATCACACTAGGGTGATATCATAGCGCACGGTTCGCGTCACTATGATGATATGAGAAACTTCAAGCCAGAGTAGATAGTGCGATATATGTTAATTTCCTATATAGTCGTAGGAAATAGTTATTTTCCTAACTGGTGCGGAAAGTGATACTTTCGTACTTTCGTACGACGCGGAGCGGAGTTCGGGTAAGCGGTCAAGGGCGGGAACGACACTACGCATGAGTTGAGGACATTATTCTTTCTACGACTGTATATACAAAAAAGAATACCAACCCATTTTTCTAAAATTATTTCATACATACATATACAAAACTTTAACTAAAAACTACTAATAATTATAAATATTAATATTGAAAACACAATTTGTTGCATTCTGTGAATTACGTAAAATTGCCGGTCCAGTGGAGTTATTTGCTGTTAACTGGTAAGTAGATGACTGTTGTAACAATAGTTATAACTTCCGGAGTAAAAAATTATCTAATGAGCTTAAAATTTGCATAAATTCACTTTTCCGCACTTTCAAAACTAAAATGCGTACGGGAAAATGGGTTAAAACGCACGGTCGTAGAAAAAAGATTATGTACAATTTCACTTATAATTAAAAGAAAATCCTATTATACCATTACTGGAAAAAAATGGAAAATATCATGTTTAACTATTTTGTGCATCAATTACGCCTCTTGCCAGTCTATTGGTGAACCTGAGAATAAAATAACTTCCAGAGATCTCTGTCATTTTTATCCAACAATTCTTTTTCCGAAAGTTGTTCAATAAATAGATTTATAGATTGGCCTTATTCTGTACAATTATCCGTAACAGCTGTAAATTTAACATCGATGTAGTTAAAATCGCAATGTTAAATCAAATTTAACAGCGCGGTTGAAAATCATATTCTGAACCACCCGATGTAAAAAGATTATTGAGAGCGCATTATTACATCGTAGCTAACTTTACTCATATTATGTTGTGTAGTAGAATTTACCTAATTTTTAAGTTATTGGTCCGATTATGAAGGAACCAAAAGGAAGAAAACTTTTTTAGTGGGATTATTTATTTATCATTTTTATTTAAAAAATGGATGGCGTTTGCATTTCCTAGATTTTTTAAATGTGGCTCTAAGTATCAAATTAATTTCTTTATTAAGCCTGTAATAGGCAATGAAAAGGTCTTACGGTATGTATATCAAACGGATTTTTCTTCTATACGCATATAATTCCTAAAAATATTTCAATTTATAAATTTGGCTTATTTTTTTGTTTCGATATTGCTAATACACACCGTCCCGAAAATGGGATGATATTGATGTTCATTTTGACTCATTTCATGGAAATTTACAATTCAACTTATAACAAACAGTGTTGAAACACTCCTAACGTCGAATAGTTTGGTCGGCGTTATCTTAACAGCGAAAATGTTATTATACATCAAAAGCGTACAGAATAGCTTTTTCGTAACATCTCTCAGCCTTGAAGATTTACAGCACTGTTACCGCTCACATTTTTGTACAGAATAAGCCCATTTTAGAGATATGACAGCTACATATCTCAGTTAGACATTAGCATTCACGTTAAATGCATATGGGTTTATTTGATTGTATGATAATTTTTATTTTTTTACAGAAAAATATTGGAATTTCACAATTTCCAAGTAATTTGTAAACTCTTTGTTTGGATCAAATAAAATGATTCTTGCCACAATATTTTTTAATTAACATCTAGTCAGCGAAAGAAGCTTTTTGTAATTTTCCAGAATTGATAAAATTAACATCTACACTTTGTTTCTTTGTACTCAAACAGGTCAGCATTTGATACAGTTTCTAATTCTTTTACCAAATTATTAAAATTGATCATCTTATTATTCGACTAGAGTACTAAGCTATTTATGGACGTTCTTCTAAAATTCCTCAGGGAAATAGGACTTAAGGAGATACTAGTCTCTGAGACATTCCTCAGGAACTAAGTAGATCTTCCAGGTCTCAGTGAATGTCACACCATCATACATACATTTATGGACGCTTTTTTATAAGAAATTATGTAAGATGCTACAAATTTTCTATAGTTGAATCTATCCCAAATATTTATAATTTGATGATCATTTGATTTAACGATATCATGACTGAATTAACAACACCTAAGAAAAAAATTAGAAAAACTATAGGTCTTTATTTGTGAGGAAAACAAGAAAGTGACCACGCCCAATTGAAAAACACCATTTGCTTATTATCTACAGTAAAAAAGGTTTGGGCAGTATGTTGTTTTTTCGATTACAACAGCGCGTAAATAGAAAAAAAGAAAATCGCAAAGTTCGTTTTTTTACGAAATACGTCCAGTACCACCCTGTTATTTTGGATCAATATGAGGGCGGGGTGGATGATATTATGTGAGTAATGCATTATATAATGAGCCATATAATAATACGGGTATGAGAATAATTTTTTTGTTTGAAAAAAGTTCTATGTGCTATTATATCTCATGAAGAATTGGAGTCCCCGAACTTCACAGTATATTGCAAACTTCCAGAAAAACAAACATTTTCCAAAATTTTCATATTTATATTGATGTTAACGTAAATGTATACTTATGTATACAAAAAAAATTGGCTGTTGAAAATGTCCCCAAACTTTACGATTTACATACATATATATATATATATATATATATATATATATATATATATATATATATAAAGTCACTTTACGCACGTGTTAGGTACAGGGTTATTCATTATAAATGTCCCAACCCTTACCATAGGTGTTATTGCATGAACAGAAAAAATTTTGAAATAAAAGTTGTGTGGTTATAAGCCAAGTTTATCATAACGGACAAAGGTACAGTGACGTGCGTAGTTTAAAGGACACAAAAATATTATTCGTTTTCTTAAATAGGACTTCCTGTATATTATTGAATTTTTGGAAAGATGTTTTACTTCTGATTTAAAACATATCATACCCCCGTCTTAGACCGTTCTTAAGATAGTAAAGGATAAATATAGTAAATTAAACTAGTTACTATGAATATGGAAAAGTCAATATTATCAGACAGAAACCAAATTTTCGGACCCATACCTATTTTATGATTTCAATTTAACTGGAGTTATCTATCTGGAAAGGATTCTTCCTGAAGTTGAAAATATTCTTGTAGAGAATTTTTTGGACGCTCAACTTCAGAATATGATTTGGATGCAGGATGGGACAGCTCAGCTGTTGAAGAACATTTGAACAATGTATTTCAAGTGTGGATAGGGAATAATGGAACCATTATGGCCTCCTAACAGTCTGGATCTATCCCCTTTGGACTTTTGGGGGTTTTCAAAAGACATAATAAATAATAATAATGATTGTGTCAAGTCATTAAAGACCGAATTCCATTAGAAATAAATAATCTAAATGTAAACAATTAAGCCATTTCTGATACAATTCAGAAATATAATTAGACGTTTTCAATTATGTATTGAAAATAATGGTGGACAATTCGAACAGCTTTTATAAGTTATTATTTATTTATAGTTGTAAAGTTATCTTTGTTATATATTCGTTATTTATTATTTGTATATTTCAATCAAATGTTGACCAAAACTTTCATTTAAAATCTCAAGAATAGTGCAAGACAGGGGTATGATATGGTATATTTTTGATATCGGAAAAATACATCATTAAAAAAAATTCAATAATATACAGGGTGTCTTATTTAAAAAAATGAATAATTTTGTATGTCCCCTAAACTAGGCACGCCACTGTACTTTTGTTGATGCTATGATAAAATTAGTTTATAACTACACAACTTTTTTTCCAATAATTCTTTTGTTTATGCAATAATAACTATGGTAAGGGCTGGGACATTTATAATGAATAACCCTGTACACTATTTTTCTACTAGCATGCGGAAATAAGCCCAAAAGTTAACATAAAGAAATATTTCCTATTAAATACATATCTACAAATTAATTATTATTAATTTGAAATTCATTTGATGGGGCTTATACCAGGGCCATTAAAAATGATTGAAAAATAAGTTTTTTTATTAAAAATTATAGCAGAGTTATAATAAATTTATTAATTTTTCAGTTATTTAGTAAACTACAATCATACAAATATATATTTTAAATATTCAAATGTCTGTATACTCCCCAAAACTTGACAAATTTACTTTTCCGCACGCTAGTAGGAAAAAAATATCAGGTCTATTTTGATTCGGTGGAATATTTCTCGAGTAGAAGAAATAAAAGTAGGTATTGTGTTTTGGAGTTAACTTACAGTCACTTTTTCTTGAATAAAGCTTACTTATCGATAGTATCGCGATAAGATACCGCTTCATATGAGATTTTTAATACAGGAGGGTAATATTCAGTAGTAATACCCCTGGGGTCTTGGTAATACCGAGATAATTTTGTCATAGAGAATCCTTCGAGCGTGCTGCTTGATAATAGCCCAATGCCGCAGGCCAAGGGCTATTATCCTTGAGCAACACGCTCGAAGGATTCTCTATGACAAAATGTTGAGTATTTATCAAGGCCCGAGGAGTATTCGATAAGATAATTTTTTACCTAGAGGCATCAAAAAATTTATTGTCAATCTGACGTTGAATAATTTGCAATACAAAATTTATTAGTTTTAATCAAACAAATATTAAGTCAAGAAAACGTAGTTGTATTCTGTGTGAAAATTTAATTTTTTAAAATTGCAAAGCGTTTTCGGCTATTAATCCATCTTCAGTAGGTACTTCAGTGCTATACCTGCAAGTAAGTAATAAAAGTTGGAAAAATGTAAAATAAGTAAAGAATTACTTACTCGTCAGGTATTTGGTACAAGAAACCTAATTAAAGGTCGTCAACACATTAAGGTCACAAAATAAAATATCTTAAAATTACATTAATTTAAAATAATTTCCTGATTGGGGTAAACCGAGGGGTAAACTGTCTTTAAATTTTGAACATTTTTAGTTGAAATTTCAATGTCTTCAACTACTACACGAACACGTGTTAGTAGAACGGAAATTGAAGTGACACTATTTTTTTTTTTTGCTTATGACCAGGGAGAGACTCCATTAGCCGAATATGTTTTAGTTCGTTTATATAATATTTTTTTTATTAAAGAAGAGTAAGTATGGACCCCAACCAATTTTTTTTTTTTTTTTTTTTTCAATACATGATCTATTGCACAATATAATACAATATAATACATATGTATATGTTTTTTTTTTCTTTTTTTTCCCTTTTTTTTATATTGATTTAAGGATTAGACAAGGACACATGCCACGCTTAGGGGCCTATCAAAGCGTTTTTAATACATCACTTAAAGGGCCTCGGATAGAAAGGGTTACAGTTGGGATAAAACATAGGATTACTAACAATGATATGTTACAATTAACAACGTGTTTATACAATAAATTATACATAAATATATCCGATGATTGTACTAATTGGTGTAAGTTAAATGGTCTTACCAATTTAATTCTTGGAGAGTAAATATAATTATACAAAACATCTAAGAATTTTGAATTTTTTTCCTCATTTAGGTTACAGTTCCATATTATGTGTTCCAGAGATTCTTCTTCTCCACATTCACACAGAGATATATCTGAAATTTTCATTTTTTGTTTATAAACAGGTGTTAAACAATGATTAAATCGAATTCTGCAAATTGTTGATATAGCTTTTTTATGGAAATTTGTTCTCTTGAACCAAGGTTCGTGTTGTACAGTTTGTTGAATAGTTTTATAGTAAAGACCTTTCTGGGATGTAATAAATAATTGTTGCCATTTCTGCATTACACTTTTCTTGATCAGTGGATAAAGATCTTCAACTGGACATTATATCCCCCATTATACATATATTCTCTATAATCGGCTTCATCGACTATTTCATTATAGTTTATTCCACAATGTGCCTTAATCCAACATAATGAAATATTTATTCCTCTGGATGGCAATTTGGAGATAAGGTGTATAATTTCGACTACTATGTAACTGAGACTTCCTTTAAATTTTTTGTGATGTTTTGGATCGAAACAATTGCACTTTTGGAGTCTGAGAATATAATATATCTGTCGATTATTTCCTCTAAAGAATTCATATATTTAAGTGCTTCTAGAATCGCATTTAGTTCAGAGAGAATATTGATAGTTTGTTGTTTATTCTTATTCCTAAAGACTTCCCTTTATTCGGATCATACAGTGCTACTGAAACATTCATTTGAGTTTTTGATGCATCTGTAAAAATAAAATAATATTCAGGGAATAACTCTTCAACATCATATAGGAACATACTATTTCTTATTGCAAATGGGAACTTAGAGTAATCTGTTAGATAATACACATTCGCAGGTTTAATATCTTCCCAATTTATAGAGTAGTATGGTAATTTATTTGAGATGTAAATGTCTTCCTGTAAATTTTTTATATCTGTGTATGAGGACACTAAAGGTATCGTATTTTTCTTTTTCCAATAATTTGCAATCAGATCTTCTATAGATAATTGAT
>CAJUYG010005762.1:0-13264 GCA_910591675.1 Galerucella calmariensis
TCACCCCTAAAACTAAAATAAATTGTAACTTCCAAAGGAAACGAGAAACCAAGTTGATATTTCATGACATTTCAACCCTTGTTCCCCATCGTAAGCGAATTTCCTTGGAACAGTGTGTTTTTATCATTATAATGCATCTACTTTCCAAATATCAACTTGGCTTCTCCTTTCCTTTGGAAGTTACAATTTATTTCAGTTTTAGGGGTGACATTTCAACCCTTATTTTCCATCGTAAGCAAATTTTATCCAAACAGTGTGTCCTCTACACCAATACACCCCCACCCATTGAATATCAAGATGGCTTTTCGAAATATGAATCCGATTTAACTTAATATTCTGCACGCCACTGAAACCGCGAATTGAGCAGCTCTCAACATTTTTGCAGCTAAAATTGGCTGCTATCTTCACACCGGTTAATACCCAATAAACACAGATACGCGAAAAAAACGTTGAATTTTTCAAGTAACGCCACCAGCATTCATCGTTGAAAAAACGGCAAAATGTCGTTAGGAAATACGTTTCATTCTGGTTTTACGGTAACGTTACTTGATTACGTTAATTCAATGTTATTCCCTCGTTGCAAATATACCCCTGATAATGTAATCTCTACTGAAATATAACGTTGTAGTTGGGTTTCAACGTAACTCGATTTATTCACGGTTTCTCAACGTTATTTATCCATTAAAATTTTACTTCAATTTAACGATATTTTTTGGTTTCGATGTAACGTTACAGATATACGAATATATAACGTTGATGTTAAATTTGTTTTTACGTTGAAAACATACTTGTTATAATGTGAACTCTACTGAAATATAACGTTATAGTTTGGTTTCAACGTAACTCTACCAAACCACGGGTTTTCAACGTTATTTATCCAGTGAGATTCTACGTCACTATAACGATTTCTTTTGGTTTCCATGTAACGTTGCAGAAATACGAATTTTCAACGTTGATGTCCGATTTGTGGGACCATGAAAAATATTGGAATAACACCGTTGTTTCAGAATGAATACCATACAGGGTTAGTACGAAGTCTTGAAACGGTGAAATATCATAAGAAATAAAAACCGAAACAAAAATCGAAAAATTACTTTTCAATCATTTTTCAAAAGCTCACAAATGACACCAAACTCTACCCACCTTCTATACCTCCAGATGATGGGGTAGCGGGCAACTTCCTACCCCTAGAAAAGAGAGGGATAAATTTAAAAACTTGATTAGATCCATTTTTTCTGCATACTAGGTTTCTTCGGTACAAAATACGTAGGTATTGTCTGCAATTTTGATACAATAATGAATTTCAAATCGGTTATTGTTTGGTTCAGTTGTTTAAGCATCTGAAACTAGTTAAAAACAAAACAATACTATATTCGTTGGAAACATATAGGTATACTGTACAATAATCGATGCAAAATGTATTATTATTCCAAAATTAGAGACAAAATGTATCACAAAAATTGGACTTAAATCAAGTTTAAAACTTGATTTCGTCTTCCCTAAGAAGGGGAATCGATTATAGTACGTGAAATCAAAGCAATTTTTTTTCTCTGGAGAATCCTAATCTGCAAAAAAAAGTGGGGAAACAATTAAAAGTTGCTCCTGCCCTACACCCAGGAGAAGTGTTAGGTTAATCGAGTTTGATGTCATAAGATAGCTTTTGAAAAATAATCGAAAAGGCCTTTTTTCGATTTTCGTCCCGATGTATATTTCTTCGTTGTTCCTGTATTTTGTACAAGCCCTGAAAATGAAAACAAATGTTTATATTTTTGAAAAAATATAATAATAAAACAAGCATAAAAATGATATCTATACAAAATTTATAAAAACAAACTAAATCAAAAGTCCTTTAAACTTAAAAATCACTTGCTAAAAATTATTTATAATTAAAAGTGAGATTCAAAGATTTCTTCGTTGTTTGGATTTATGGGCGTCATTCATCCCTTTCTTCGCGAATTTTAGTTAATCTTTCGTAGCATCGGCTATCTGTACGTCAGGTGCCGCACCAAATTCCTTTTTCACGTCAACTGCAAAAATTAATTAATATTCTACAGTGCATTAACACATCACAAGGTACTTACCAAATTATTAACAGTCGAACAAACACGTGCAGACACAATCTTCAACAAATGCAAAATGGCGACTATAGCGAGTGGCGTTTTAACGGACCATACTGACCATGCAGCGTTGCCAAAGAGTGATAAATTACATATATATGAGGAATATGCATAGATTCCCTCGATGAATGACTGATACAGGTATGCTGTATGGTTATAATCATAGGTCTCATATTTTAAACAATAAATAACTCGACCAATGAGGACAAAAAAATGTGGTATAGATATAAAATATTGGTTATTGTGGATTTTTTTAATCATTATATTCGATGCAACGCAATACACTTGGCAATCAAGTTGCGGAAACGTTATCTATTCAACGTATGTCTAATATGTACTTTCAATACTTAATATATAATATTACTTTTATCAAAATAAATTGTCTTTAGATGTGACGAAGAAGTTAGTATTTTCACAAGGTTGGTTAACAATAACATTACATATTCCTTTCATTAATTATTGAGTAAAAAGCAAAGGAAACATGAATTTTATAAATTATGTATTATTAACGTATAAAAAACGTTGAAGTAAAAACATTGAAACAACGTAATATTTCTATAATTGTATCAACGTTGGTACACCACTACGAGGAAATGTTGAAGGGAGGTGGTCTACCAAAGAGATTATTATGCACGTTGCTTTGATCCGGATGATCAACGTTTATGTACTGTTTGACACTTTTGGTTGAATACACGTTGAGAAAGTACGATGAGAACACGTTTCACAATCGTAGAGCAGAGTGGTAGTCTACAACGTTGAATAATATGCAATTAGAAACGTTGTCTCAAAGCAACATCAATGATGTAGTTATTTTTAAGTTCTTCGTTCAACCGATTATAAACGTTATTTTCATGAAGATTGATAAACGTAGAAACAAAGAGTTATTGAAACGTAGAATATAGGTTGCTCAAAGCTTAGTTATTGAGTAGTATTATATTCAACGTTTATTATGTGATGTTTCTAACTACTGATTGAATATACGTTGAGAAAACACGATGAGGACACGTTTCGTAATGGTAGTGGAGAATGGTAGTCAACAACGTTGAATAATAAGTAATATGTAACGTTGTATCAAGGTGGAGTTAATGATTTAATTGTTATTAAGTTCTTCATTCAATGGATCAAAAAGGTAATTCTTGTAAAGTTTAATGAACGTAGGAAAGAATAGTTATTTAAACGTAGAATATAGGTTGCTCAAAGCTTCGAGTTACTGAGTAGTGTTAAATTCAAGTTTATGTGATGGTTCTCATTTCTGATTTAATATACGTTGAGAAAGCACGATGAGGACACGTTTCATAATGAGAGTGAAGTAAGGTAGTTGACAACATTGAATTGAAATCAATCAGAAACGTTGTCTTAAGGTAACGCGAGGATGTAGTTGTTACTAAGTTCTTCATTCAACGGATAAATACCGTAATTTCCAATAAGTTTAATAAACGTAGTTATTTAAACGTAGAATATAGGTTTCTTAAAGTTTCAAGTTATTGAGTAGCGTTATATTCAACGTTTATATAATGTTTTTTACTTTTGATTGAATATACGTTGAGAAAGCACGATGTAGACACGTTTCATAACGGTAGTGAATAGTGATGAGTTGAGTCATATACGTTAATTATAGGTAGAATTAACGTTTGGTTGTATAATTGTTTCGAAAGTAACGTTGCGAAAATCAACCGTAACGCTTAATCAACGTCTGCTACCACATATAAACGTATATTACACGTTTGTGTGTTTATTGGGTATTGTCCTATTCAATAAAGCGCATTACCAATAGATATCGCGGCTGAATAATTATAATTATTCTAACGCTTTAGAAGTTTTGAGAAATATTTTTCAAAAACAGTGACTAACAACTGACTGACAACTAAGAAGCAACAACTACTTCCCGGGCTATCGGTGATTTTGCTATCTTCTTCAGTTCGGGATTAAGCTCTTAGAGCTCTCGAAGGGAAAACATATACTTTGTACTGATGAGGCGCAAATACGCCGAAACCGGTCTACAAGTTATGTTGTCCCTTCTAATTGCAAACCAGAATGGTTGGTGTTAAATATCTTGTAGATATACCAACCCTAGTTGATTTAAAGTGTAATTCAATAGCCGTCGGGGCCTATAGCACGGAAAGTAGTTGCTGCTTGTTATTTGAACTGTCACTGTTTTTGAAAAATATTATTTAAAACTCACAAAGTGTTGAATGATTATAATTATTCAGCAATTTGTAAATTTATAACCATTCATATATTAATTCATTAGGTCTCACGTTATATTGTTTGTTCTCATTTTCATCTGATTCTCTGACATGATTAAGTTTCTCCTTTGTCCAGTTTCACAAACCTACGTCCACATGAATGAAATTACGAGTTTATTATTCTATTAGGTTGATACACAAGTAACCTTATTACCGCGGACTAAAAATAGTCATTTTCTTTACTGAAACTAGACGTAGAATAGAAAATTCATCCAATCGCTGTCATACAGATGGTATTTTTAAAAAATAAAATTACATCAGTATTCAATTTAATAGCTGAATCATAATAGGATCACTTTATAAATAGCGAGAAATTCCTTCTATTCATGAGCCAAAAATGCGTTTAAATTATTCTGAAAGGCTTACATATATTTTATGTATTGGAAGTAAGAGTTAATAGTATTATTTGTCACTTTTTATTTCCATCAAATTGGGCATTTAAATATCAGTTTTGACCTTTGTTCTGATCATACTGAGCCGCGTCTCACACAGTACAATAAATCCATTTTATCAATTATATGTCTTAAGAATGTACATCCGTAGCGAGGCCCTAAAGGTTATACTGCAAGCACCAAACGTGATGGCGAGCGAGCGCAGCTATTGACTCTCCCAACTAAATTAATATTGGATTACGATAAGCCCATTGCCGGTCAGTATCGTACCTATAACCAAATATTACAGAATAAAAATATAAGATGTTTCACTCCAGGGCGGTTTGATTCAAGTTGCTGTCCCAAACGGATGCCGCTCTCATAAATCATGTTTCAACTCGTTTTTGTTGTCAATAACGAGACCGATAGGTACCAGAGAAGTTCGAAAATTTTATTTTAAGGTATACAGAGGTAATTTGAGAAATATATATTTAAATTAATAGAACTCTTTATCACAAAGGTTTATTTTTAAATGTTAATTATTTCGAAAAATGTTCGGGATATGAATTTGAATAGGTAAGTAAAAAAAAAATGAAATTTTTGAAATGAATCAGTTCACAGTTTTTATCCATTTAAAACCACTGTTATAATATTATTGTTACTTTTGGAGGACAGGAGACTAAATGAAATATACAAAATTCTCTGGCCCTTAACACTTAACCCTAACCTAACACACCGTCTCACAGACGGTATCAAAAGGTTGAGTATAAAATATCTCCCCACTCCCGCGCTCAAAACGTCGGCCAATCACGTAATTTCAATACACTTCAGTAGAAATTTAAAAAAATAATGAAGTCCCAACTTCAAGCTTTGCATTTTTCTTAGTCTACTAATTTTTTGTGTTTTCTTGCTTGATGTACTTGTTTATATAATATCCTTATTATGAAAATAAATTATTTTAATTTTTTTCGTTAGTTTGTATTAGAAAATATTACAAAATAATTAGTGTTTAAGCTTTGCTATCGAAAAGAAAAATATTAATATGATTTTCTGCTTATTTCAATAATTAATTAATAAATTAAAAAAAAGCACGAACAACCAATTATAAACACCGTTCTAAAATAACATCGCTCGACGGGCGACGTCCTGTATAATATGCCAAATTAAATGCAAGTAAGGACGTAGCGACGTACTGTACCATCCAAGTCACCAGCGGCATCGGAGCTTTATGCGATAAATTGGAATAAGTGAAATATCCTATATTTTTATTCTGTATTCTTTGCTATAACACAAAAATTATTCAGACAATGCCAACCACCAACAGAATTGGAGTACAACTAATGAAACGCCTTTGTACAGAGCAATTATATGTCTTGCCAGAGCTGTAGTGGCAGGTAACATTGAAAATGAGTTTGTGCGCATGGGGGCGGGCTCACCATGACGTTTGGAGCTTGAAGTAGGTCGCTTACTATCTTTCAAGCAATCAGAAGCTCGATTAAAATGCTCGGATATCCCATTCAAACTGCTCTGTGGGTTTGTTATTGAACCCTCACTCTTTCTGAAAAAATGCTGGGCGCTCCAAACTTTCTAATATTTTTTCTGAAAAAATAGACTTGTTGAATGAAGATGGCCATCTTGGAATAAATCTTAAAGAAGTTTCTCCTCAGATGGGTTCATTTGTTCGAAATGTGAAACTACACAGTTGGAAACTAAACGGAGTGGGTTTACATACAGATTGCGAAAATTCTATTCGAGACGATTTACACAAGTACGACAAGGAAAATATTGGAAAAACTACTTGAAAGAGAGAGAATAATAATTGTGCGCAGTCAGCAATGGGCGTGTGCTCAATGCCTCCCGTTTTAACGACTGTTGCTAAATGTACTTATCTGTAAAAGTTATTCCCAATTTTTGTCAGCAACAATGTTCAATACCAATAATTGTTAAATCGAAAGCAGTGTATAAGTTTTATTTATTGCAGATTGTAATTTGTCCAAATTTTTTCATGAACCATATTATTTTATTCTTATTTGTGTTGATCTTCCTTTTTGGAAAGTCAATAATATTACCATCTCGATTTTCTCCCACAAAATACGGCGTTATCCCATGTTAAAAGTCATGCAAAATAAGTTATTTATTCCTTAGAAAGTACCAAACATTCGAAATTGGCAACGCTGCTTGGTATCCGGAACTGAACACACGCCCAACACTGATTGCGAACAATTATTCTTCTCTCTCTTTCAAGTAGTTTTTCTCATGTTTTTCTTGTCGTACTTGCGTAAATCGTATGTCTCGAATAGACTCTTCGCGATGTGTATAATTATACTTAAGTGGTTTGATATGAACGTTTTAATTAATAAATTAAAAAACTGCATTTAATGGCATTAAAGTACCTTCCTAATGACTTATAAAAAAATGTTTTACATTTGACAGCCCTGTGGTAGCTACCCCTGACTTTTTATTTTCAAATGGCACCCCCTGTATATTGTCAATGAAAATTGCGTGTCATTCTATTTGGAAAACAACGATAGCACATCATCTAAATCATAAAATATTTTAATATAGAATTGTAATCTTGCATCAGAGCTGAACATAAGAGAATATTTGGCAAACTCTTGTTGACGCAAGATTTGCGAAATACTATCAGCTGCATTTTGTGTTATTTTGATGAAGTCAATTTACTTTTAAAAAAGATAAAATTCTCCTTCAATTTGATATTTCAAATTCCCGCTGAAATTTATAGCTCTTCGGCCAAACTTCAGATAGCTTTTAAAACAGTAAAAGTTACAATTCTAGGCAGGGACTTATATAAGGGGGGGTTTTGGGAGTTCAAACCCTCCCCATAGAAAATACAATAAAGGTACAATAATTTTTATTAGCATACTGCCGCAATATGAGTATTCATCGGGATGTGGCATTAGAAATAGATTCCTCAACAATTGTGAATAATTTAGCTGAAGAGGTTAAATTTACTTTTGTGAGATTGATTTTCTGTTTTAATAAAAGCTTCAATTTTCAATCATCTATCACTTTTTAAAATAGGTGCTCCCAAATTAATATACAGGTAACATCTCGGCTGGTATGGGAATGCGGCGAAGAACTTAGAAGACTGGCGACTCGGAACAGTGTAACACTGGAGTGGGTCCTAGATCACAAAGGAATCGCTGGCAATGAAAAAGCTGACGAACTTGCAAGAGCAGGATCGTCAACACTGATGAACGGACCCGAACCATCTGTGGGCATCCCCAGATGCTCCACTAGGTCATGGTCAAAAGAACATGGTTAAAAGAACATGGGTAAAAGAACAATCCATAAAACTCTGGAAGAATACGCCCAGGCAAACACATGGAAAAAAATTCATAAAAGAACCATCAGAAAAAGTAGCGAAAGAACTGCTCTCAATGAGCAGGAAGAAACTACGCACTATAACGGGGCTTCTTACGGGAGACTTTCCCACAAAGGAGCAACTGAACAAAATAGAGCTGTATAACGGAGACCTCACATGCAGGAGATGCAAAAAGGACACTGAAACAGCTCTGCACATATTTTGCAACTGTGAGACGCTGGACTATATAGGAGGCAAAAACTAAATGGAAGACCCCAAATAACTCCAGAAGACTTCTACAACTATGCAGTGAAAAACCTGTATGAGCTAATACAGGGAACGGATTGGCTGAATAGGCTGTAGTCAGAATGTTAGGAGAATCCACAATAAGCCCAAGAGGCTGAGGTGGTGCCGGCAAAGGGACGGCTCCTTTAAAAAATATATATACATGGTTATAACCATTTCAGCAGAAGGGGGCAAAACTAAAAACGATGTTTAAAATTACTTTTAGATGTAGCCGAGTCAAACAAATAATAAAAAAAACTCAACATTATTTCTTGAACTTGAAAAATTGCTTTAGGTCGTGGCACTCCACACCAAAACCCTTCCCATGTAAAAGCTATAGCTACGTGACTGATTCTAGGTTGAAGTATTTTAGGATTTAAGGGATCTTAAAGAACGCATTCGTGATTCGTGAAGCATCTCGGAGCGTTACACTTGAAATTACACATGAAATTACACGTGAAATATTGAAATTTTTGTTATCAAGAATTGAAAAAAATACCAAGTATGTGCTATCGTTGTATTCCAAATATAACGACACGCAATTTTCAATGACAATATACAGGGGGTGCCAATTGAAAATAAAAAAGTGAGGGGTAGCTACCACAGGGCTGTCAAATGAAAAATACTTTCTCATAAGTCATTAGGAAGGTACTTTAATGCAATTCAATGCAGTTTTTTTATTAATAATTATCTTGTCAAATAAGCGAGATATTGCCTGTATTCGATAACTGGGGACACCCGGTATATCGGGATTAATCCCGGGGTTCAATATTTAAATTACCATCAGAACATTATATCAATCCTTATACAAAGAGAGATCTACTCAATTTTAGATATTACTAGAAAGCACGCTTTCAGATAGAAGATAGAATACTGAATTTTTTTAACAGAATCGAACGTTATCCTGAAAGCGTGCAGTCGAGTAAGAACTAAAATAGAGAAGATATCTCTTTAAAATAAAATCCATTTGATATTTTGATGGTAATTTAAAGTTAAACTTTTACCTTGAATTACCGGGCGTAGGTAAATTGCGCACAGCGGTCAAGAAGTTTCCCAAATTTGGGAAGGGTTCGTCAGGTAGTTGCGGCCAGGGGATTAAATATTTGTATAGGTAAAAAAAAACAAGAAAACCCAGGCCCAAACCAGTTGATCGAAGTGTAAATGCAAAAACTAAACTGATCTATGTACCTACGCCTCAAATTGTTATCGTAAAGTCATTGATAATCCTTTGAATATCTGGTTACTTTTAAAATTCGTGGAATCGGTAGAAAGTTGTATGCCATTTACCTAGACCCTCTTTAGGGTCACTTGTGCGCAATTTACCTATGAAAAAGGAACATTTTGGGTATACCTGGCTACAAACTGAACGCTGTGCGCAATTTACCAACCCCGGAATTACCTACTTTTGAACGCGGGGACTGATCAAAAAATATTATCGGTCCTTTTTTCTTTAAGTATCAATAAAGCGATCTATTAGCCAACACGTCTTTTGAATGTATTAAAATCAGAAAAGATATACACACCAATATCTCCTGAAGAAAAAAGAAGCCCCAATATGTAAAGTATGTCAAGTGCAGTCGAATATTAAGTGTAGTTCTCAAAAATTTCTCCTCACAAAAATATAGAGCAATTGAAATTTTTTTAAGAAGGTGATTGACTCTTAATTAGAAAAATATGTATAAATAACCACAGCTGGATTGTACCGTTTAATAAGTGTACGTATTTTTAAACTTGTCTGCTTTACATTTTAAAAGAATATTTACATGAACGTACATATCCAATTTGTAATGAATAATTGGTCTGTCCCAGCTGTAACGTTACGCCAAAATTTTGAAAATATTAAAATGAAATTATTTGTTTTGAAAACTTTCTCAGGTGCATCTAAATTATATTATTTGTTAAATAATCTAAAATTGATAATAAAAAAGTTTCCCATATGGAATTAAGAGGACACAGTGTATATAGCCTGTCAACAAATATTGAATGTCAAAATTAACTGTTGTGTTTAGTTAACTCAACTTAATAATATTGAAAATATAAAAGACAGCACTCGTATCAACAATAAAAACCATCATTATATCGCTCTCATTCAACCTATATAAACAATTTCAATTTGTTATTTAAAAAAGTTCCAAATATTGTTAAAATCAGTGGGAGATTGGTATCCTGATTTGTTATGTTTCTGATAAATTTGTCATTATTCTCAATCTAACGTTTATTCTAATTACAAGTTTATTTATAATTTATTTCAACACTGTTAAATACTTATAAAACTTTTGACCTGATTTATATTTACGGTTTTTATTTTCTAATGTATAAATAATCAATCATAATAATAAGGGGTATATTTATTATAATAAAAGTAGGTATGTTTCTGTTCACAGAAAATTTTTGTACCAAAGGACCCAGCAGCGGTTTAAGACTCTGAGAGGCCTGGTGCTAAATTTCGAAAAGACCCTCGAGCAAAGAAAATTAGGATTTTCGGGGAAACAGGAGAGTAAATTGCAGTTTTTTAATGACAAGGCATTGATTTCAATTTATTGCAACAAATATAATGGATAGTTTTTGTGATTCTTTGTTATACATATAATATACAGGGTGGGGCAATCTTCTGACATCGGAGGATTACATCGTTGTGGTGAGAGATAGAACTTTATAATTTTGTGTGAGCTAATACAGTTACTGAGGGCACATTTTGAAAATACTTTCGATTCTACAGGGTGTTCCAAAACCACGTAGCAGCACAAACTTACATTTTTTTAAATGGAACGTACTATCTTTTATTCAAGAATCGAAAAGATCTCACCGAGAGCGTTACAAAAATATAGCACTCTAATATATTATAAGGGTGTTTCACAAAGATATGGCCAATTATTATCAAAAAAGACCTCCTCTTTAATACTCTGCAAAACAGTAAATTAAAATAAATCAACAGGTCTTTGTATTCAAATGTCATACACACATCATTGGCTGTACTCAGTATTAATTACTTTTTTTATCTGTAGCTTCTTTAATACAGGGTGAAACAAAACGCAAATCAAGCAATATCTCAAAAATTTTAAATGAATCACCCTATAAGTCTTTTTACAATTTGTTAGTAGAATTAATAATATTTCAAACGATGTAGTACATTTAGGGCATAAGTTAATGGAAAATCGTAAATATTTTATGATAATGATCAAAAACAAGTATTTTACGTACACAAATAAAATGTTATTAAATTTTTACATGCAACCTCTTGTAAATTTTAACATTTCTAAGGCATACATTTTAATCGCAATTTTGGATGCATCTACAATATCTAATCAATGAAATAAAAAGTTTACTAAAAATTTCATATTTATTCATGTTTCACTTTCAAGAATTGTTATTATAGGCTTGTTTGAGAATGGGCAAAACATAATCAAGCCATAATTCTGATTATATCAAGTGGGCTACTATCAAAATAGTATATCTACTAATAAATGTCAAAGAAATATTGCTGTATTCTTCGTTCGTGTTTAGAAGTTGATTCAAACACAATAGTTAACTTGTGGTTCCAACAAGATGGAGCATCTGTATATCACGTTCGTTGTGTACGTCACACCGATGGATTTCTTTTTATGGGGATACATCAAGTAGCTTATGTATCAAACGGAACCTACTACCAGAGAAGACGTGAAAGAAAGGATTCGTAACGCATTTTCCACAATAACTCCAGCTATGTTGGAAAGAGTAAGATCCTCGTTTTTGAAAATAATTGTATGTAATGTTTATTTATGTAAATGTGTGTGTTCTTATAATGTTGGTTTTCATGATTGTTAGTTTTTCAAAAATAGAAAAAGTTGGGAAATAAAATACAAGCTTGCATTTTACATAACTAAGATATACTGTTTGTGATAACTAAAGTAATTATTAAAGACTACAAACTGCTTTTATATTCATTAGTACTACAATGACATTAGCCTACTTAAAGTCAACAAAAATATTTCTTCCAACATAATTCCTTCTTTCCTTCCTCTAATGGTAAGAGTAGAAGTCAAAGATATTTAAGATGCATCCAAAATTACGATTAGAATTTATGCCTTAGAAATGTTAAAATTCACAAGATGTTGCATGTAAAAATTTAATACAATTTAATTTGTGTACGTAAAATACTTGTTTTTGACCATTATCATAAAATATCTACGATTTTCCATTAACTTATGCCCTAAGTGTACTACATCGTTTGAAAGTTTATTAATTGTACTAACAAATTGTAAAAAGACATAGGTTGATTCATTTGAAAATTTTGAGATATTGCTTGATTTGCGTTTTGTTCCACCCTGTATTAAAGAAGCCACAGATAAAAAAAAGTAATTAATACTGAGTACAGCCAATGATGTGTGTATGACATTTGAATACAAAGACCTGTTGATTTATTTTAATTTACTGTTTTGCAGAGTGTTAAAGAGGAGGTCTTTTTTGATAATAATTGGCCATATCTCTGTAAAACACCCTTATAATATATTAGAGTGCTATATTTTTGTAACGCTCTCGTTGAGATCTTTTCGATTCTTGAACAAAATATAGTAGGTACACGGAAAAAAAAGAATCGTTGTATCAAGTAAAATTTATTTGGATCAATTAAATCAAAGTGTCATATATGCACGACAAAATATTATTTTGGAGTAATTAAAATAATTTCTTGGTTTTAATGCAGGTTAAAGTATTGATGCAACTAACTGTTTGTTGACTGAACCAAATATTTAGTCAACCGGACCATTTTCATAAATTATTTTGATAAAATTATTGCTTCAACATAGTGAATATTTTGTTGAATTGAATCTGAAAAATGATCAAACCAATTGAGAAAAATAATGATTTAGTCAATTTTTTTTGTTGAACAAATTATAATAAATGATCTAATGAACAAACGTTATCATCATATCAATTTTTTTT